>CAKNXH010063251.1:112590-131248 GCA_932178445.1 Andricus quercusramuli
CTGTTGACGAATGCTCGCAAGTATTCGCAAACGTTTGCGAACGTTGACGAACGTTCGCGAACGTTCGCGAACGATGCTCGCTTGCTGTAGACCCGGCTTAAAGAAGAATTCAATATTGAAACAAATTATGCGAAATTATCAAATGTTTGATTTGAAACAATAATTACTTTGTTGGAATAAATTTTTATTTGTTATGAATAATTAAATTTTGGTAAGCAAATGAAATATTTCCTTCAACTAATGAAATAAATATTTATGTGAACACAATATCTTGTCTATCTAAATAGGTGCTTCATTAGTATAAATGCATGAACTCTTTGTAACAAATAAATACATTTTTAATTTAATTAATATTATTTTTAACTCAATTAATATTATTTTCAATGAAATCATCATTACTTTGATTTAAAGAAACTTAAAGACTTGATTCAAGTATGCACAATTAATGGATTTAAATGCTTCCGAATCAATTCAAAGAATCGAACTTATTGAATCAAATAAATATTTCATTGAATGACTAATCAGATTTCAACGAATCTTGACCTTTGGAATCAAAGAAATGGTTTTCTTGAATATAAGCAATATTTGTTTGAATCAAGAGAATATAGCCAAAGAATTCATTTCTTTAGGTCAACAAAAGATATGTGTCTGGTTTAAATAAAAATTACTACTATGAAAGAATATTTTCTTGATGCTCAGAAATAAGATTCAAGTAAATGCATTTTCTTGGTTCTAAAAATTCTTTTTTTCAGTGTCCAAAGTAAATTTTTGATTTGTGCTAAATTATATGTATATGGTGACAAGAGTCAAACGAGGAATTATTATTTGCATCAAAATTTATGTCAGTATATTCTTTGTTGCATTACAAATTTTCTGTCAATAAAAAATTCAGTGGCTAATTTTTGTTATGCACATATAGCAAACTGTTATTTCGTTATTTAATTGACAAAAAAGCGACCTGGAAAAACTAAAGTTAATAACCTGGAAAAGACTTTAAATTTTGTTCGTATGAATCACTAGATACACTGAATTAAACTAATACCGGCAGGAGTATCAGTAGTAATTTCTCAGATAAAGTTTTTGACGAAAAGATCATAAAGAAACTGGTTGACCTTATTATTATATATTATATATTCTTATTATTATATATTATATATTCTGGAAATGTTGACGTGATCTCTGTCGATTTTCTATACATCGAAGTTTCTGGAAGGTTTGAATGCTCATGCTTTTGAGGTTTTTAATATCCGTAAGCTTTCCAGAAGCAGCGATATTGGACACAGTCTCTAACTGCTTTGCAGAAAATATGAATCGTTATATTCTCAACTTGCACCTATAATGGTACATATTTGAAATTCAAAGTCTTAAGCCTTCCAGAAGATTCTATACGTAGAAATTTCTAGGTCTGACGTATAACGTGTTTTCTCGATAATTCTAATTCTATGCACTTCTAGTTCTAGCACTGACGCTGTTGATCATAATGACTACACACTCGAATGTCTAATGCTCGAAATTTGAATTCAACCCAACGACGTTTATAGAAGTCCAGTGTTGAAAAGAATGACGGCGAGGAATATTTTGGATTTTGAAACCAACCCAACGATGTCTGAAAATATCTAAGTAATACTAAAGTGTTCAAAATTAATTAAAGAAAACACGGTTGAATAAATACGCAGTTGGTTTTCTTTACCTTGGAATAATTTATTTATTGTTCACAAACTTTTTGTAGTACATCAAATTTACAAAGTGAATGGCACTTGTTGCACATATTTAAATTCGAAAAGGTTATAGGGTCCTCCCAAATAACGAAAACAGAGCTTTTTTGTAGCAGCTGCTTCTTCCAAATTCTCAAACGTCTCCTGACACGTAGCATCCTCAAACATTTTCATGATCCTGCCTGGCAAGAAGACTGCATACTGGTTTTCCAACTCAGCCAATTTTTGTACCATATTTCGTGAGTACTTCACGAATGTTTGAAATAGCGTGTTTCTTCTTCAAGGTAACAGCTGAAAGCGGTCTTGTAGGCAAAACTCCATCCATGTGGCCAACAGCGTTAATACATTTGAGTTCCATCTCCTCCAAAGGCATTTTTCACTTTGACTGGATGACTAGCTCTGCACTGTGCTCAACGATAGACTGAAGCCACTGAAACCTGATGCTCCTTTTATACCCGATTACACCTACTTTAACTACGTTCTAGAAAGATCGATCAAAGATTCTATAATGTGCCTTACACGCGGAGCTGTTGCCTTCATTAAATTTCTAGAAAGATAGATTAAAGTTTCTATAATGTGCGTTACACGCGGAGCTGTTGCCTTCATTAAATTTCTAGAAAGATCGATCAAAGTTTCTATAATGTGCGTTACACGCGGAGCTGTTGCCGTCATTAAATTTCTAGAAAGATCGATCAAAGTTTCTATAATGTGCGTTACACGCGGAGCTGTTGCCTTCATTATATTTCTAGAACCATCGATATTGAATGTAGTCTCTTTAACGGTTTTGCGGGAAATGTCAATCAAAAATTTTAACTTCCACCTATTATAATACATATTTAAAATTCATTGTCTCAAATCTTCCAGAAATTTTGGCGTAATCTCTGACGATTTTCTATAAATCGAAATTTCTAGAAGGTCTGACGTATAACGCGTTTTCTCGATACTTCTAGTTCTAGAGGAATAGATGCAGTCAATTAGAACGATCGCTCACTCTAATGCCTAACGCTCGAAGAAACGAGATCGTGTAAAATTTGAAAATTCAATCCAACGATGTGTGTGTCCAGCGCTGGAACCTATCAACCCAACGATGCTTAAATAAAGTTCAACGTTAAAAATGCATCCCAACGTTTTCTGTGATTGTCCAAAGCTGACAGTAAGCGATATTCTTCCCAACGATTTTTGTAATACTTAACACCGGAAATAAAGATACCCAATAAAATTTGAAATCAGCTTAACGAATTCTTAACTAACTGAATAGTTTCAAATAAATCTTCACTCGATGTCAAATTGAATGTTTTGTTTATTCAAGAAAAAGACTAAGCCTAATTTACACGAGAAAATCTTAACCTACAATGTGATAAAGGTAAACGTAGTTAAAACATGAATTCACAATGGTTATAAAAGTCTTTGAGCGTTGTGTTGCTCAACGAAGTATCTAAAGTATTAACGATTTTAGTCATATCTTCATCATCATCATCATTGTAGTCGGTTTTACTTTCAGCCATATCTTCATCATCATCATCATTGTAGTCGGTTTTACTCTCAGCGTAATGCCTTATAGTTGGTTGATCCCGAGGAGTCAAGAACCAGGTCTTGAGAGCTAGAGCATTTCGTACTGCACAATTTGCATTCCAGTATTGAAGGTGGTGATTGGATCTTGTTAAAACTGTACAACACAATTTTTTCAACTGAGGGCAGCCCAGATCTTCCAGATTATTCACATTTTGCACGTACTGGTCTAAACATTTTTTTTTCCAATCCTTTAACGTAGACTGTACTAGCGCCACCTATTGTATCTCGAATTATAGATTTTTTCACAAACTTTCTGGTGGTGATAACTATTTTCAAAAAAGTCCAAATTTGACCCGAATTTTTGAAAATCAAAAATAAATTTATTTGTTTTCAAATTTCGGCACTTTTTTTCTCTTCAAAATAGCTTTAAAAGAAAGCTGAGATTTTTTCCTATGAGACCTCCAATTTTCAGCGTGGCAAATTAATTCGTCTTTGAGTAATAAAACGATACGTGAACAAGATGCCTTGATAGGGCGTGTCGCGCTATTTCCCCTAGTGCGCTCAAGCCGAGGATCTTTGTGCAACGCTTAGTAGCCACTTTTTAAAGTTATGTAAATTTATATGGTAATATTATGGGTCTTTCTGTTCGATTTTTTGGCGATAGTTTCGACAGTTGTTTTTTTTTTGCAGGCCTCTTTTGCGGTTTCTGTTTTTTGCCATTCGAGAAGATGTCGTATTTCTCAGAGGAAGAAGACTTCCTGAGTTGAAGTTTTCCATCTTGAGTGGGAATGAAAGCGTGGTACTGTAATGTACCTGGTATCGTGACAGCTTTGTCCAATCTGGCTTCCAGTAACTCGGTGGCTAAGGCATGATTTTCTTTGCTGCTGAACAAAATTTCGGTTTCCTTACAGTTATTCTTTGCCCACTGAAACAAAGCATGGGGAGTGAGTATGTGATGTTCCGGAGAACATTGTAAGCTTGATCTTGCTGCTTGTCTCTTTATATTCTCTCCAATACCATCACATGCACCCTTACCATGAGATGTACCTTGGAAGTGCCATTCAGCTTGGATACCAAAATCTTCTTCATGGGCTTGGAGATTAACAAAGCTACTCTTATTTTCAAAATGTTGCCCTGCACCATCAGTGGAATAGTAGATTTTCTTTGGCCTGAAATGAGTTTTCAAGTAATCTACTATTATCTTTTGATACTCGTGAACAGCCACAGTGTCATGAGCTAAGTTATCAGATATGATTGCGATATTTACGTGCTTGAGCTCTCCATCTTTTTTATAATAAATCACGACAGTGAATATTGTAGCTTGGTCGTTATTCCAGTGGAATGATTGCGCTGCATTCTACTCTTCCAAATTTTAATCACTTTTTCAGAGGGCATCGTGCGAAAAGTATTTTATGCAAAACCGGACGGTTTTCGTATCGTTACGTACGCGTTTATAGGAAGCAAAGTATTCTTTTGTCGGAGAGGGATGGGAGAGGGGATTTTTACCAGCCTCGGCCGTAAAAGTATACTTTGCCGGCCGCAAAATCATACTTTGACGGCCTCAAGGTCTTTACTCGCTGCCTCGCTGCCATGCTCGCTCCTTTTTTTTAAGTGACGCATGCGCGGCACATGTCACTGATGTTTGTAGCTCAGCACTGTTGTGCAGTATTCTTTTGAAGTGGTGTTTCTTTCCTGTCGGGGGGCTCCGCCCCCCAGCCTCCCGCCGGGGCTCCGCCCCTGCACCCCTCCCCCGTACGCCCCCCTAGTCCCCTACACTCACATACGAAAACCATTCCATTTTGCATAAAATATCGTGTGTCACTCCCAGCAAACTTTTGACGTCCTCAGCCGATGTTTGCAGGCGCGCGCATATACGCCTCGTACTGCAAACATCGGCTGAGGACGTCAAAGGTTTGCTGGGAGTGACACAATATACTATTTTTCAAATTCGAAGAGAAGTTTAGATAAGAATGACCGAAGACGATATTTCCAGAAATACAATTTTATGAATAATTAATTTTTTTAGGCCTTGTTAATTCAACCTGGCAATGCAGAGAGCAGTTATTCTAGTAGCATATAATATAACTTAAGTTGAAAAACTGGCACTAAAGCGTTGCACAAAGATTCTCGGCGTGAGCGCACTAGGGGAAATCGCGCGCCGCTCACCCTATCACGGCATCTTGTTTACGTATCGTTCTATTACTCAAAGACGAATTGATTTGCCACTCTGAAAATTGAAGGTCTCATAGGAAAAAATCTCAGCTTTCTTTTGAAACTATTTTGAAGAATTTTTTGAAAATCGTTATCACCACCAGAAATTTTGTGAAAAAATCTATCGAAAGTATTGAAGGTGAAATTTTGTTTCGGGCAACAGGACAAAAGTTACAAACGTTTGAAAGTAAGGCTTTGCTTGGAAACCCCATAAATTGTACCCCCTCCACTTTGATGAATAATCATCAAAATAAATTAATTTTTGGTGTGAGGAGTACTATCTAATAGGACTACAATTAGGCCAATTTTTAGCCAGATCTGACAACTTTCATTTTTGAGGTAGGTACACATCAGAAATTATGCCCCATATGTCTTGAGGTTGTGAGAAGCATGGGGTATTTATACAGTTCCCATGAGCGGAAACTCATAGTTGTGAGAATATCGTTTCCGATAATGTTCAGCAACTGTATTTTTTTCTGATCTGAAACCATTACATATGTTATCATCCACTCTACTTTATGAATCGAGATCTTAAATTGCTCTTCGTTTCCTGGCGCTTGTCGTGCTTGTACAACAGCATTTAGTTCACTGCGTGATCTTGTCAGGATAAATTCATGCTTTGCATTAACAACGATCTTTCGATAGTCTTCAGCAAATCCTACGATCATACTGAGTGGCATAGTGACATCAAAGTATCCCTCATCATTGGTAAGCCGTTTTGGTCCTTCCGAGATGTCGAGCCATCCTGCATTCGCCATTAAATAACTTTGTCCAGGAGCAAGTGAGATCTAACCCTTCATGGTGCTAGTGAGACCGACATTCTTGCAGTGATCAATCTCAATACCATTGCGTTCATAGCGAACTTCATCAAACAGGTAGCAGATGGCATTGCTCACTAGTGCTGTAGCAGTAACAGCTGTAACTCCATCAGGCCTTGTTAGTCTTCCATACACATGCAGTGAACTCTTGCTGGGTAGTATACATAAATCTTGATGCTGTACAGCAATTCGAATTTCATCGCTGTTGTTGAATGATGATGATGATGCATAAGGCTGATGTGCATGAATCTCATAGTGAGCTATAGACTCATCAAATCTCACTGGTGTTTGAATGTTTAGTATTTCTTCCATTTTTATTGCAACAAAATGAGATGATAAATATCTTAAATGAACGTTTCAGTTTCTTTTTCCACGAGGTTTGATCTTCAGACCAAGCTGTGTCAGGAAGAGCACGTTCTGAGGTGTTAGCTCCTTGCGTGCTGCTTGAGAACTGGTTTGCATTCGACATGTTGACGCTCTTATATAGACTCCTTTGCGATTGTACACTACACCCATTTTGATGATGATTTCACGTGCAACCGTATTGTTATCACCTCTCCTCGGAAAATCACCAAGTCACCGTCCTGATCAACTATGCGGAGCTGAATTTGATGTATTGTCTTCACGGCGATTGGAAGGTAAATGACGTGTGACGGTACTTCAACGATCTTATATCCTGGTGGTACAACAGGAAAGAATTCATGAATCGTGTGCACTTTGCGATTATTTATGCAAGCTCCAGTAGTGATATTGCACTCAACTCGCAGAGCGTTCACTCTGAGAATAGCCACAGGCAGATCAGAAGTATAAGTCTTATTGGCTTCGAGAACACGTGGAGCGAATCCCAACAATCGTGTAATAAAATCGTGAGGTTGAAAGTTCACTCTGCGATCACACTTTATCTCGCTGCGCCATGTGTTATTATTTGGCTTGATGTTTATTGTAATTCCATCAATTGCTAGAGCTTTTTGGACATAACGCTTAATGTCTTCAATCTCATAGCTGCCAGTAGGTATGGTCACAACTCGATCACCAACATAGATTTTATTCTTTCCAGTGTCAACGTTAGGAATTGCATTAAATGTAAGCATTTCAACGAGTCCAAGTACATAGTTCTTATAAGGAGAGAGTTCTATTGGTGGAAAATACTCTGAGTTTAGCACAGAAGAGTTTACTGTTTCGTGAGAGTAAATGATTCTTCCATGATGGTGTTCTTCTCTGTACTGACTCTAGTCAGTTCATTACATGCTCTTATATAGACAGTATTTGTCTTTTATATGCAGTTGTCCATATATAGAAATTTTAAGCACAAGTGGCCACATTCAACACTGTCATAGTCCTGATATCTGTCATGATTGTACTTTATCACGCTACCAACACCTAGGTAATCTACAAGATCCAAAGGTGGATCAAGATTACCAAAACTGTAACAGTATAGGACATTATCACCGATCTTTCTATAACTTATCCAGTGGGCACCAGGGCCGTGGCTATCATCAAGATTTACAATAGCTGACTCAATTTGGCAGGGTCCCTCTACTGGCAGTTGATTGCGCGTAAATACTCCACGAAAATGTGGAATCTTTAGAGCTTTAGCATACTTGAACAGATCAGTATCAGTGAGTGCACGGTGAGGTAGCTTCACTGCAAGTTTTTTAACGCCGGTCTTAGACGAAGTCCCTGTCCTTTTCGATAAGGTTTCATATGAAGACCTAATCCTTTTCTGTAGGGTTTTAGGTGTGAACCTCTTTCTAAAGCAATAGCCTCCATTGACTTGTTATGACGTTGAGCTTCTGCTAGTTGTAGGTTGGTTGCGCTAGCATCGTTTACAGCTTTAGCTACACCTGCTGCTCCACCATTGAGAGCTCCAAGTGCACTTAATCCAGCAAAAATTGGAATCAGTGACAAAACACCACCGACCTTAGAAGGGATTGGTAGAACACATAGATTTTGCACTTTATGTTGATCGCTCACTTTTTTGACAGCTTCCTGTGCACCTCTGATTGCAGACTTGATGGCCACTTTTGCATCACTAGTTCGTTTCATTGCTTTCTTAGCTGCATTCACGACCTTTCTTAAAGCTATTAGCTTATTTTTTGCAGTTGGTTTCTTTTTCTCACTAGGTTTCCTCTTCTTTGAACTGAGTTTCTTCGTCAACCCCATACCGAGTTTCGCTTTGGCATTCATCACGTTAGTTATTGCTAGTCCTGCAGCTTTCTCGCTAATGCCAGCGCAGCGTCTTTGGCAAACACGCAATGTTGAATCAACGTTGAATCGATGTTAAACTAACGTTGAAGCATTGAAACATTGTCTTGAGGATAGTCTGATGTATCGAATTGGCATACATTGTTTTTCATATCCTCTTTCATATTAGCGTAAATGTCATCACACTTAACTTCGTATATCAAACTGTCCGTATCGGTGTATAATAGTTTACAATTTTCACCATATTTTTCGCACATGTAGCCGTAGTGGAAGTTATAGATCAGGATTTTAGATAAATTAAGATCCGTAAGCCCAACATAGATTGGTTTATTAAATAGGACTTGAGTTTTCCTTAATTCAGTAGCCACTAGATTTATACTAACTATTGCTTGACTGTGGAAATTTGCTTTGGCTATGAGGGCTCCAGCTCCATATCTACCCTGTATTGAGCATCTATTTGTATCGTGGAAGTCTAATGCGCATCCATAAGTGTTGTAAAAGTGTACTGCGCTGCTATATGTACCATAGAACTCAACTGCGCAGCCCTATTTACAACCGGACGGTAGCACGCATCCGCATGTGTCATAGAAGCGTACTCCTGTGAAGCACACCGCTAAATGTTGAATAACTCAGCTGCGAGGCCCTATATATCTTTACCTAAATTCGAGAAAGAACGGTCGAGGTTTCCAGACGGGGTTATTGCTTTTGAGAATCCATGCATCGAAATATCTACAAGCCTCGGTAGTTCGTTCTCGAATTTAGCTAAAGATTACACATCCAATATCGGTGGTTCTGGCAACTTGATGCATGTAGAGCCCCACGTGCAACGAACCTTGTGGAAACCTCGATCGATCTTTCCAGAATTTAAGCATGTGTTTTCCAGCGCCGTTGGCAACTAGTGTATCGAACCGTCTAGAAGCCACCAATGGATCTTTTCTAGCACAATCACTAGAACTCATATCCTGTATCCATATTTCTTTCTTTATATGTACCATTATAGGTGGAAGTTGATAATATATCGATTCATCTTTTCTGCAAATCAGTTAGAGATTCTAAGCAAGAGCTTATATTCAAGCCTTCCAGAAACTTCGATATACAGAAAATCGACAGAGATCACGTCAACGTTTCCAGAAGGTTCGATTATTTTCCAGGAATCCCGAGAATTTGATTCTTGGTTGGTATTGCAGGGACCCACCTCGTTAAGCGAACCATGAATTCGTTACAGCTTTCCAGGAATTTCGATCACTGTCTACCGACCAGTTGGAAAGTTCTAGGAAGTTTCACGAGTAAGGATCTAAGAGGCAATAGATGCACTTTGATCGAAACTCCAAGAAAAGCAAAATTCTAGAATGTTCCAGAACTTGGAGAATCCCTGATCGCACGTGCGCTCCCTTTATAAAGTTGCTTGTGGGTTCGGTCGGTAAAACAGGGACGATCCTTATTGGCCGAGTCAAGAGTCTTTGCAAGGGATCTACCCTACCGACAGTTCAATTACCGTCTTTTGGAACTGACCAGTGGCGCCATCTGTCGTTGGCAGCTTGAATTACGTAGTAGTGCCGCCGAACCCGCATAGCTTAACTACTGACACAAAGTACGAGGTACAAAGCATTCTTAAAGCACTTGATATTTGCAAAAGACAAAATGGGATAGGAAGATTTCCAAAGTGACTACCCCTCTCAGACATCTAGCTGAAACTCGAATCTAAAACTGCTTTTAAATATCTCGAATACTTTGAAATCATTCAAGATTTGTTTATCGTAACCCTAATGAGTCACGCTTTTGTAGAATCGCATAATAATCACACTAGGTATTATTTAAGAATTCCAAAAGATAATCTTTTAGTTTTTAGTTCAAAACAGATTATAAAAGGCTGAAATATTTCAAAGACACAGAGTTTCTAATTGAATCTAAACCTTATCTCATAGGGGCAGTCGATGGGATAAATTTTGAAGGTCAACATATCTCATTGGAAAGTGTATTGAAATCTTTTTTCGAGATGTCCGGAATTTTGGATTCGATCTTAAATTACATGAATTATTTAAATAACTAGGTGGATTTTTCAATATATATGTGTAACTTTTTACATGGAGAACTATGGAAAGAGAAAAAAAACCAATACACGGATAGAATATTAAATCCGTGCATTGTTAACCACGATGCGTATGAAACAAACAACCTGGTAGGATTCCATACTGGAACTCACAAACTGGATCGTGCCTATATTTTATTTCCTACTTCACCTCCATTATTTTATTCAAGACTACGGAATATTTTCTTAGTTTTATTATTTCAAGACGAAGGAAGAAAAAATTTTGGAAATAGAGCTTGTTTTCGACCTCTTCTAAGGGAATCAATTAAGTGAGAACTTGAAGGGTTGACCTAAAAAGATGGGACGCGACTGTTCTTCCCTTGTGTTCTAATAACTGGAGACAACTTAGGTATACACCTAATTTCTGGTTTTGTCGCTAGTTTTGCAGCAAATTATGCTTGTAGATTATGTAAAATCACTAAGAAAGCTCGTTAGACTCCGACAGAAGAAGATAGTAGTTTGCTCAGAACAATCGACGATTATGATGACGATGCTATAAAAAATGATGTTTCGACTACTGGAGTAAAGTCAGAATGCATATGGAATGATTTACCATCCTATCACCTGTTGAAAAATTAGTACTTCGATTTACATCACGATTTTTGGGAAGGTGTTGTTTCGTACAGTTTTAGCTAACTGATATTGTACTGTGTTCAATCTAAATACTTTATTTTTGAAGATTTCAATGATAGATTAGTGGAGACTGATTTTGGGCCGCTTGATGAGGGAAATTGTCCGAAATGTAAATTGAAAGAGAAATTGCAAAAAGGAAACTTAGGGTGTTCTGCTTCTGAAACAATAGCTATTTTGAAATATTTTGGTCTGATTATTATTGGAGGCTCAGTACCTGAAGATGACGAACGTTGGCAGTTATACGTATGTCTAAAAAGCATTTGTGATATTTTGCGTATGCGTTTTTTTCACAGAGGTAATCTTTCCCTACTTAAAGCCTTGATTACTGAGCACCATGAAATGTATATTAGTTTTTTTGGAGATTTAAAGCCGAAACATCATTACCTTCTCCATTACTCATGCATAATTGCTCATATAGGCCCTATAATTAATGTATGGTGCATGAGATGTGAAGCAAAACATAAACCATCTAAAGTAGGAGCACAAGTTTCCAATTCACGAGTAAACTTACCATATTCAGTCGCTTTGAAACATCAATTACAGTTCTCTTTTAATCTCCAGTGCAATAATTTTCTGAATAATGAAACGCGTTTTGGTCGTGCAGAATGACTTTTTCTTTCGAAATATCCAGAAATTGAAAAAATGTTACCATTTGTCTTCAAAAATGATTCTGGCGTGTATTCAGTTTTATGACTTCACATTGATAGCTCAACTTATAAATCACCTATGATTTTAACAATAAGTTATGAGGATGAGCTCCCACTGTTTGCTGCTATAGTCCAGGTTTTGGTGAACTCAGAGAAGAAATTTATTTTTCTAGCAAAAAAATTAAACCTGTGGGACTCTATTCTCATATTGGTGCATATCAAGTTACGATGACTGATAAATTAATTGTTATCAGTAGAGATAAACTATTTAACAAATTCCCGACGTCAATTCACACTGCTGCTGATGGAAATTTGTATGGTTTATGCAATGATGCTTGAATTGAAACAATTACGTATATAAAAATAACTATTCGGTAAATAGTGCTCTCTGCACTTAATTTATTTAAATATACAGGGTGTCCACGCCAGGGCTCACCGGATATTATGCAATCCGTCTTACACGCCAATGCTATTCTTATGGCCGTGTACAGCGGGTTGCATACTTTTTGGTAACCCCTGGCGTGGACACTCTGTATATATTTCTCGTGTACTATTTGAAAATTTGTTTTTGATTTTGATTATATCTTATTATTCTACCCACATGGAAATAAAAGTTCATTAAACTTTCTTGAACTATTTCTAGAGTCGGGGATGAGAGTGAACCTTGAAAAAATTTGCTATATTTTGTATAACTTTCAGGGCTTAATTCAAAACAAACCTAGAATAACTCTACAAGAATTCTGTAAACTTTATATTGAACTCCGATTTGAAAAAGTTTTATAAAATATATAGAGAAATTCATGGAAGAATGCTAAAAACTTTCGTAGAAATCACAATTGAGGTATTGAAAGTTTGTAATCACATAATTATAAGGTGTAAATACCTCAATTCAGACAAATGTATAGAAAAATGCTTCAAAAAATGTTGAAAAATCTCATAGAAATTCGATTCGAAGTATTGATATAGATAAATTGGAAGCAATATGCCATCTGTTGAAAATATAAAAATAAAAAATGAATCGAATTAGGAGCATATATCATTTAAATAAAGCTCCATTTATAAGGCTAAATACTTATTGAAAATATCGAACCTAATTATTTCCATCTCGAATATAAATTAAATTTTCGTCTACGGTAGATATTTCATTATATTCATATATTATATTATATCAGACTTTTCGAATATATTGAGACACGGAGTTTTCTAATAGGGCAAAAATCTCTTGAAAAACATAATTTTTTATTTTATTGTCATTTCATCCCAAGATCTCTTGAGGAAGCAACTTACAGCTGTCCGTGATTGAAAACATCTTTCTTTAGATCAGTTCCAATTTGATCGAAAGTTTGACCTTGTGATCTGTTGATATTCATTGCAAATGCTACTTTGACTGGAAATTGTCTCCTTTTGAATGAAAATGGATAAGTATTTTCACAGTTCAGTGTTATCCGATTGAGATAAGCGATTTCGACCGCTCTACTGTCTGTCAGAATTTCACATCAAAAAAGTTTGGGAGAAAAGTTTAATACGAGCAATCTAGTCCCATTGCAAAGTCCTTCACTTATGCTTAGATTTCTTATCAGCATTATCACTGCGTATTTTCTCAATCGTAATTCATGAGGTGGCTAGCTCGTAGGATTCAAAGTATTGAAATATTCCGTCAGTATGGTTCAAGCTGAATAAATTTCAGGTTTAACATATCCAACTTTTCTAATAGTTATGTTTTCGTTCAAAAAAATTCATTTTTAATTGAAAAAATGGAATTTTCTCCCAAATTGTTGAATTTTGAAGCCTAAAAGAAGACTTTTCTACAATGCAGTTGATTTTTCAACACGAAAATATGAATTTTCAATTAAATCGTTAATTTTCAACCAAACATTGAAATTTTCAGTTATATGCCTAGTTTTTAACAAATAAAAAAAACTTTAATTAAAACTATGAATTTTTAACAGAGTAATTAGATGATATCTTTGCTGTTTTTTCGAAAGATATCTTTTTTAATTGACCCAATTATAATAATTGTAAAGAAGATTTTTTTATTGGCATTAGGGTCGATAATGTTGTTTTTTTTGTGTTCTACAATTAAAACGATATAAATTTTAAAGTAAATTAAATCTAGATTTTCTATGTTTCGTCCCGGACTGACTCACTGGACTTATCAGTAAGGTTATGTGAATCAGTCCTACCTTATACATTTTAATTGATCTAAATTCATTGCAATGTATATTTTTCAAAACAAATTCTCCCCCCCCCCTTTATATACAATTATTATAATTGGGTCAATTAAAAAAGATATCTTTCGAAAAAACAGCAAAGATATCATCTAATTATTTTCAAAATGGCAATTTTTCACCGAGTGGTTTCTCTGCTCTGGTCAGTGACTTCGATTCATTGAGGAAAAAAGATGGGGGGGGGGGGGGGGGTAAAAATATAAAGTAAAATTCTTATGTGAGACTATAAAAAAACAAGGACAAATATGTACCTATAGGAATTAATTTTCGGACTTTATCAACCGGCGTTCCAAATAGAAGGAAGCAAACTTACAGAAACTTTTCGAGATTTGACCCTTCGGTATATACTCTTTCAGTGCGACGTTGTCTAGTTTACAGCCATGACCTCTCTTTAAAATTCTCAGCATCCAGTTACCGTTAATGTGAAAATCGAAAAAATGCTAGTTTCCTTCTGGATCTCAGAGGAGAAGGGTCCTTCCCTAATCACATAGTGTGAAAATTATTCTATTTTATAAAAATTTTAACCTGTTTCAAGAAAATTATTACGTGAAAAAAGTTTTGTAACTTGTGTCAGTGTTGTTACATTACACGTGATAACTTCGCGACGTCGAAACTAAGCCTCAGTTCGCGCCGTTATGGGATGAATGGATTTCTCTTCAACTTGGTAATTGATGATCTTTTAATTTAAGTTCTGGCCCCTATCCGTGGCCCGAATAATATATATATTTTATGTTTGTTTTTGTTGTGTTTCTTGAAAAATCAAAATTTATATCAATTATATTATGTTTCAACCCCTATCCGTGGTTGAAATTGCACTAAATTGTTGACTGAAAAAAAAATTTAAAAACTTATAAAGGGTTGGGGGGGGGGATTTGTTTTGAAAAATATACATTGCAATGAATTTAGATCAATTAAAATGTATAAGGTAGGACTGATTCACATAACCTTACTGATGAGTCCAGTGAGTCAGTCCGGGACGAAACATAGAAGATCTAGATTTAATTTACTTTAAAATTTATATCGTTTCAATTGTAGAACACACACAAAAAAAAAGAAAACAACATTATCGACCCTAATGCCAATAAAAAAATCTTCTTTGCAATTTAACAGAGTAGTTCAAAATTCGACCAATTAGTTGAATTCTCTACCAAACTGTCCAATTTTCGAGGAAAAATTCAAATTTGCTATAAAACGGTTAAATCTTCAATCCCAAAACACGAATTTTCAACAAGAGTTGAGTTTTCAAACAAAACAAATTTTTCAGTGAATAAAGAAAAAAAATTGCATTCCAAATGTCGAATTTTAAAGCAAGAAGCTTAATTTTCTACAAAAAAGATCGAGTTTTTAACAAATTACATGAATTTTTAACCAAATAATTGAATGTATAAAATTATTGAACTTTTGAACCAAAAAAAGAACTTTCTACAAAACAGTTAAATTAAAAAATATAAGCTTTCAATACAAACAATAATTCTCAAAAACAAACTGCAATTTTCAGTTTAAAAAAATGAATTCTTAACAAAGTAGTCTGATCTTCAACCCAAAAAACAGCTTTTCAAAAAAATAAATATATTTTCCCTCAAATAGTTGAATTTTTAACCAATTTTCTGCCAAACATATCAGTTTTGAACGAAATTCATGAACTTGCAACCAAATAGTTTAATTTCCGACTAGAGAAGATCAATTTTCAAACACAAATGAAATAGTTCAACTGTGAGTTTAAAAAAATTAATTTTCAACGAAAAAAAAGTTTCAACAATAGTTAAATTTTCAAGCAAAGATTTAAAAAATTAAAAATTGCTCAAGTTAGAAAATTTAAAATTGCAGTTGATGAAATTGGAATATTCCATTTTTCAATTAGGTATTTAACTTTGTACATTTCAACTAAAATGTTTTAATCTTCTTTATTCATAATGTGTCCCCTAAGGGTTTACATGACTTCCATTTCTTACAACACTTCCTTCTACATGTTTTGTAAAATCCTATCCTTACTATTTACAATTATTTACACCTTTTTACATAAAATCTTATATCTAACGCCTTAAATCTATTTTTGACGATAGTGCAATTTGGGACGTGTTAGCGAACGAGTGAGCGAGTGATTGGAAGCGAGCGTGCAAGCGAGAGAGAGAGAGAGAGAGAGAGAGAGAGAGAGAGAGAGCGGCAACGCAAACGCATCTTAATTTACTTATGCTATTACATAATCATAACTTACAAATCTTTACGCTTCTAATTTGAGCGATTTCCGTTTCCTTTTTCTTTCACTTCTCTTGTACCTCCATTTTGTCATTTTTTGCATCCATTCTTTCATTCTTTTTCAATTGCTCCCCTAGCATCCTCTAACTCCTTCATCCATTCCTCCCCCAAACCATCATCCCCTAGAATCCTTACCACATTCTCTTGCCAGCTTCCATTATCTTTCATTCCTCTCCTACATTCTTGCCATACATGCTCCCATGTTTCCTCTTCCCATTCACATATTCTGCAATTCCTGTTATCTTTCTTTTCGCAATACATACTTGCCCTTACCTCGTTTCCCAATCTAAACCTTGCTATTCTTGTCCATCTTTTCTCTCCCCATCCCTTTTCTAAATACTTTGGTACTCCTTCCTTTTTTATCATCTTATATATATCTTATATATATATATATCATATGTTGATTCCTCAATCATCCCCCATCTTTCTATTAATTGTCTTTCTCTCTCCCTTTTTTACACTTCTTCATAGTTAACTCCCGTACCGTCTTCCATATCTCTAGCCTTAAAGAACTCCCTCCTTTCTTCCTCCCATCTCGTTAATTCAATCGCCTTCGCTCTCCTTTCTTCTACCTCCATCAAACACTTTCTCGCTAACTCCCCTCCCTTTCCCTCCCTCAGCTTCGTCTCAAAATTCCATGCCCTCTTTCCCGCTCTAGTACTTAATTTATCCCTTTGCGCTTCTTCTCTCACCATATATCCTGGCGTCCTCCAGTCTACCCCTAGCGTCCACCTTATATACGTTTCTTGTAAACCTACAATCACTTTCCTTTCTTCTCATCCCCATATCTCAGCTCCATAACCTAATGCCGGCCATGCCAGCGTATCAAATAACCACATTCCCCTTCTCCAATTTTTTTAAAATCTTCTTTTCCTATTCCCCATGTCTGCTTCATTACCCCTGCTGCTTTTTTTATCCTTTCTCTTATATGAGCTCTATGATCTCCATTTGCTTGCAAGGTATATCCCAAATACTTGAACTCTTTTAATTCTTTTAATTTTTTCCCCTTCCATTTCCCCATCCATTCTTTCTTTCTTCCCCCTCCTTTTCTAAACCTCATTATCTTTGTCTTTTCTACATTTAAATTCAACTTTTTCCAATCTAAGTATTTCTCTAATCCGGTAATTAAGCCCGGCAGCCCTTCTTCATCCTCTGCCATCAACACTATATCGTCTGCGTATGCCAGTGTATATATCTTTTCGTTCCCTATCCTAACTCCTCCCCACCCTTTTCTCTTCATTTCTTCTTTCAAGTCTGATATCAATATATTAAATAAAAGTTGCTTTTTGTCTCTCTAAAAATTTCCGATACTCTCTTCATTAATCCCTCTCTTATCCCCTTTTTCACCATGACTTTTTCTATCTCGCCTCGGTCTAATGAATCAAACGCCGCCTTCAAGTCTACGAACACTGCTATCATTGCCCCTTTCTCCGTTTTAATCCTCTTATCCACTAAGTAGTTCAGAACATATATATTGTCCATTACCCCCATCCCTTTTCTAAACCCTGTCTGATTCTGTGGCTCTATCTTTTTCTCCACAACTTCTTTTTTTAACCTCTCCGATAAAACAGTCACATATACTTTATAAAGTGTTGGCATTAGTGTCACTCCTCTATAATCTTTAACCTCCTCCCCTTTGCTTTTCTTCACTATTGGTATCACTACTCCTTCTTTCCATAATTCTGGCCACCCCTCTCCTCTCCATACTCTATTGCACATTAAACATGCCCATTCCTTTAATTCTGTCCCTCCATATTTCCATACTTCATTTGGAATCTCATCTATACCAGGTGCCTTTCGATCTTTCATCATCCCTAATACATTGACTATTTCCTCTCTTGTAATGTCCTCCTGCTCATCTGTTTCCCTACCATCTCTTCCTCCTTTCCTAACTTTCTTCTCCACCCCTCCTAGTAATTCCATAAAATATTTTTTCCATTCTATCATCTCAATATCCGGGTTCACTCTTTTCCTTCTTCTTCTCTATTTATTTAACACCTTCCAAACCTCTTCTTCCGTCATAGCCTTCTCCGCTTCTTCTTCAAACCTTTTATTTTCCTCCTCTTTTTTTTGATCACACAACTCAGTATACTCCTTCTTTTTTCTCCTATATTCTTCTCCACTACTTGTCCCTTTTCTCCATTTTCTTAATACCCTCCTCCTTTCATTTCTCCTACCATTATTTCCATTTCCTCGTTCACATTTCCTTCTCCCATTTTGATATTCCTGACTTTTTCTTTAAACTTTTCTTTACCTTCCATTGACCAATCCCCTCTTCCTGCTCTTTTTACTTTTGCTTCCTTTTTAGCCTTTTTGTTATCACTCTTTTTTCCCTCTACCGTCA
>CAKNXH010063253.1:0-17484 GCA_932178445.1 Andricus quercusramuli
GGTCTTTACTTAAGACAAAATCAAGACCAAATATTTTTACCCGGGTTGAAACGCGTGAGCGTTTAGTGTTGTATTTTTTGAATGTTTTTTCACAGTCTGGGTCGAATGGACGGATCTAGATTATAAGTATGCACTATCACGTAGCGGGGCTGAAAGTGCCAAAATGTACTTTTCATAACTCTGTGTTCGAACGAAAATAGGTATTGTCTTGGTTTCTGACGTAACATATATGTAAGACATTAAAGTTCCAAATTAAAATCATGATAAATTTGTATGCATTCCATCTATTATGTAATTTAGTTTCATCTGAACATTGTCTGATGGTACTTTTTGTCCCACACGTGAGGTAAAAAGCTCATAGCGGTGGGGTAAAAAGTACTAACATCAATAAAACGAAAATTATCAAATATAAATTGCACAGAAGGATCTCACAGTACATAGCAACAAAATAAATGAATGTTTTCACAACCTTATTGCATGAGGGCTTGTTCACAACACACTTTTCATGAGCGGTTTTTGCATACGTGACACTAAATCCATTACTCCAGTGGGATGCTTTCAGAACAAGCCTAATGCCATATCAACTTTGGGGTAGGAAGTGCCACTTGGCACTTTTTACCTCCCCCCCCCCCCACCACACACACATTCCCATTATTTACCTGCAACATTTCTGAAACAACACAAAATATTTGAAACAAGAAGCTCCCTGCACTATAAGAATACATAATTACCCACCAAATTACACCTACTTCGTGACAAGGGCACCGAAAAATAAGTTTTAGTACCAAAAAGAAATAGTCACGATCGAATAAGAAATCATTTGTTTATGTGTTACCGTATGTGGCACTTTTTCGTCGCGGCTCTTTTGACCCCACTCTACCCTACTGTCACTATTATAGGATATAGAATATGTTAATATGTCAGTACGTGCTGCAGAATGTGCTGCTTATTTATTTAATTGTGAAAAATCCAACTGTAAAAAATAGACCCGATTCCATATGTAGAGAAACTTTAACCTGATTTTTTATACGAAATAACCCTAACTTGCTTCTTGCTCCACAGGCGAGTGAATGAAGACTCAATTTGTTGTGATTTCAAAAAAGAACAATGTCCTATTTATTATAGGTCATAAGTTATGACCCCTCAAAGTTGGCCATTTTTGCTTTTTTTTACGGGCAAAAAAGTAGAGTTCAGTTTTTATCAAATAAATCGAGTCATGTCTAGTTTACATTAACGATGCCAGGGGATGATATAGAGTCTATAAAATTCTGCGTACATCCAGAAAAAATAAGTTTTTTAGACTTATTATTTTGAGAATTGCAAGGTTTCAAAAATTTCATTTTTTTTTTTGCATTATTGACTTAAAACGAAAAAGTTGTGTTTTTTGAAATACCTCGTTTCCTGTGGATCCTACGAGAAATTTTATACTAAACAAATGAAAGTGAAGTCAATTTAGCGTAATTTCAAAAAAAAAACTGTCCTAGCCCTAATGAGATATGACCTTGGAAAGTGCACTTTTCCTGCATACAGGCACCTGAGCGTACTGTATAGTAGAAATCACAGAAAATTGAGTATACTTTCACTCACCTGTGGAACACTTTTCCGTGTAGTAGTTAGTTGCAAAGGTACAGTGTTTTTTGACACTAAGTGATGTTTCACTAAAAATCCAAAAAAGTGTTTTTTTTTTAATATATCCTAACTCGAAACCTATGGAAGATAGCGGATTATTTTTCAAAAAAAAATTGCTTATATTTGTATCCTCTTTCTTTTTTCTGGAGGAAATTTTGCTCTAAAATGCAATTGGAATCATCCGTTCACGCAAAAGTAACCTTCGGAAGAATTTTCAAGAGAAAAATACCGGTTTGGTAATTGACCTGTTCTAGCATTTTTGATATGTTAAAAGGGACCCCTTAACGAAACTTTCTCATCAATGACATTCCATGTGGGAATTTTTCGGATATTTCACTCATTATTTCGATGTGATGTCTGGACTAATTGAGAAATCAGTTATTCCTTCGTGTATGCAAATTTAATTTGTCACATAGACAGTTCAAACGAACTTTTGAGCTGCGTTCGCTGGAAGCATTTCGAATGATCTACGTGGTGTTCAGGAAAGTGACTAATTCTTCGTAAGTGCTTTAGTTCTCTTTGGGTCAATAGACATTAAGTCAGCTTAAAAGCTATGTAATCGTGGAAGGATAAATCGGCAAATCTACCACGTACGAACGTCACTGAATTAACGCTTGACAAGCGTTTATCTGCAGTTGCTTCAACAGTCACATCAACATTTCATCAGTCGCACCGATACATAACTATAACGTGCTTTAATTCCTCGATTCGTGCATGGGCGACGCAAACTCTACCAAATCCAATTTGTTAATCCCACACCCGTCGCACGTAGCGTTCTGCGACCGATTGGTCTGCCGATCCGAGAGTCAGCTGTTGCGAATTAATTTCCTCAATAATGTCAGGAGCAGGCTCCGCTTCCCTGCAGAGACTTTATGATAAAAATCAGTCGACAATTTTTTTAAACTTTCAGCTTAGATATTGCGTTTCGCTCTGTGATATACTGTGGGATTCGTTAGGCTTCGAATTATGGGAAATTTGAATTATATGAGCTTTGGAATCTTGACCATTGGAGGGGTGGGTAATGATAGTTTAATGTACTCATGTGCCTTGGGTACCCGGAGCGACCCAAAGCCTTCTACATTCTATCGCCAGCGATTCAGCATTTTCCTAACATGCGAATGACACCACATTCACACGTAAAAGGAAAACCTGATCTACACTGTAAAAAATTAAAAAATGGTACCATTTAGAATGGTAAAATTACCAACAAAAAATTGGTGCAATTTTACTACTTTGATTATGGGATGAATACCACTTACATGTCAGAAGTTCCAACCAATCTTGTAACTTTACCACTTTTAGACTGACACTATAGCAAGGCGTTGTAGAAATACAGTTTATGCTTGTGAATCTGTGACTTTCAGAGTAGGTAATAAATGTACCTACTTTCAGAGTGTTGATTTTGTTGACGCTGGTAAAATTACAGAAATTGTTAAAAATTCCTTTTTCCAACGTAATGTCACGTCTTGAAATTTGAGAATTGATAACGCTGGGAACTTGCACAGCTCTTAACGTAGTATAAGTACAAGTAATTGTAAAGTTTTAAAGTTGCCCCTTATGCCTCGCGTCAAAGATATCTTGCTCATGTTCAAAGAACTCTGAAGAACTCAGAGCAACTTAGATACTCAAGAGTCGACTTCGACAATTATTATTGTGTTTTGGATGTGATATTTTGTGTAAATCGTTTCTCAACGACAAAATTTGTATGGAAAAAGTCGAATTATTCACATTTTGTATGGATCGAGATGCTAAAGTTACCATGTTGAATAAGAACAAGAATATTTCAGGTTAAAATAGTATCACCTACAAATTCATAACGCATTGTAATTTTACAGAATCTGTCTGGATACTTACACAACCTGAAAGTTGGAATCCATATTAAAAGTAAATATTCGTTAATGTCTGTGAAAACGTTACTTTGGGAGTAGGTAATAATCGGAGCTACTCTGAGAGTGGTAAAATTACCAGAAATTTTTTTTACAGTGTATCTATTTTTTTTCACCTCGGATGTGGAAGTCAATTCGAAAAGAATGTCAGACGAGTCTAAAAATTGGTATGTCTCCTCTTCGTTAAGGAGCATTATAGCGATTTCTGGTGCACGACAAGACCAACAAGTCGTCTTTGCTCCAGATGAATCTTAGCGCATTATTATTCCCAGAATTTCATTCCAATTTCTAGCTGGTACGTATCGAAAATTCTCAGATCAAACTTTAGCTGCTCCGCGCCGGAATCATAGAGCGGACGGAATGAGATACAACATATAAAAGGGGAGGACTCATTAGGATGTCCTAAAAAACACCCGTAGGCAAGGTGAGTGTTTATTGCTACCTAGGCCGTACGCAAGGGGAAAAATATCATGTGTATATTTAAATTCAAATTTAAGTTCGTTCAATACATAGCCCACCATATGTTGAAAATATTAATGAATTCTTAATTTACATCCCATTTTGAAAATTCTCGGACCCATAAGTGAAGACCAAAAATTACATTTTCTATATGTATATTCCACAATTTTGAAAATATCTTAAATTTTTAATTTTACTTTACTCTAGGGATGGGGAACATATTACTACTGGACTTGACAGTAATTTAAAGCGTATCATTTCTACTCGAATACGCGCAGCAACAAGAAAACGTGTATGTTCGTAAATATCTTTTGTTCTACCTGTATTGGATATCTTGATCAATTATTGACTCATTTGTATTAAACTTTTCAGAATCTCTAAAAAATCACTAAAAAATTAGTTTAACGCCTGAAGCTTGTGTATAAATTATATATTGTTTCCAAAAAGTGTTTTAGAGAGGTTGCGGAAAGCTATTTTTGTGAAACCTCGTTTATCTATGTATTTTCATTCGCTCACTACGATAATATCCATAAGAATACCCAAAAATGTAATTTTCAAGGCTACAACTGGAAAAACTTCTTGATTAATTTGAAAATGCAGGAAGAGGTATACAAGGGGCCAGGTGGTAGTGCGTTTGTTAAAGAAGCTATAGTTTTCTTTTCATTATATGGAACGTCAGAATACAACCATATCCAATTTTCCAGCAAATTTTCGTTTCATTATGTAAGAAGTAAAAGTGCAACCATATTACACTTCTAGTAATGAAAAAAGGGTAGTTAAATTTTTTTCAATGATAATGATAGCAGATAATAATAGCCGAAAACACATACGAGGCATTTCATTATTTACGCCAATAATCGTAAGATAAAGTTGTCAGCTCAAAATTTTCTATTGCCCTCCAATGAAAATCTCCCGAAAGGTTTTCAGGATAAGTCAATCTCTTCAAGAAATTTAAAAAGGAAAATAAGAAAATTGACACTGACATTCAAAACTGACAAAATTGAAAATCAATATTAAAATAATTAAAAGTAATTATAATTATATCAATAGCACTGAAATTTAATCTGCATTCATGTATATTAGGCACTGGGAGATATGGAATAAAATATTATTTGAAGGAAATTTCTAACGTAGAAAAATAATTTTGTGTACATATTATTAGTATAGTTGTGATATTTAATGATAGATTGACAATTTATTGAATTCAGAATACAATTTTGTAATTGAAAAAATGAAAATAAAATGAAAACAATCAGCGTATTCGACACTGTACCCTATATATAAAAATCGTATCTAAAAATGGAAGGAATTACATTTCACTTCTATATTAACAGTGTGCAGAAAACTTGTTTCCTGCATTAGACTGACATTTGGATGCCTAGCCTATTCGAGAATTAACAAAAAAAAATTCTTCTTATCCATATTGGAATGAATTCCTTTCTTACGTGAAAAGAATTTTAAATATAAATTTTGTATAACTTTTTATATTATTTTTGCACTTCGATGAAATAACTTGATTAATTCGATCAATAAAAAAAATCGAACGCGAATGAAGGGATAATTTTTAAATGTAATTACATGCACTTTAGGCGTTATGAAGCGCGTAAGTTTCATTTTTAAGCGCTCGTTAAATCTAGCTCTCTATTTCAGTAAAGCTATACGGACGAAATTATATCACTTATCGTCCTGATTATAATTACTTTTATACCATAAAGTTATTTAAAGGATTGGAGGTTCACGAAATATCTATACTTTATTGTATGTAGTTGATAAGGAAAATTTTGAGTGCCTGTTGCACCTCTTAAAATTAAAATTTCGGAAAAAAATATACTATTGACTTTTTTCGGATTTGACTTCAGATTGGAGCGATCCTTGCCCTCAAAAGTCATGTTGGCCTACCGTGTTGGTCAATCAGCTACCAAGTTTTTACTGAAATTGTTTGAGAATTGTTTAAGTAAACTAAGAAAGATCCTCAATTGATTTTCTAAGATGAAGATTCCTGCCAGATTTTTTTTTTTGTACTTGGCAATGATTTTCTACGGTGAATATTGAATCCGGAAAAGATCCTAAAATACCTAAATACATAATTTTTCCAGATAAGGGTTCTTATTGGCGTTTTTTGTACTTGGCGGCGATACGCTTCCGCGAATCTTAATTTTTCAATACTTCATAAGTCACATGATTTTCGGTGAAATAAAAAAATATTAGGCAACATTAAATTGACTACATTCTCTTAACAGAATTGAAACAGACATTCATGATTATACTAAGCTGTATTCGAAAAAAGTGATTTCCAATACAAGAATAAAGAGAAGGTATTTTATCAGCCACATATTTGCAATTGGGAAGCTCACCACTGATGAATATTTTCATTTATCATACCATTAAGCCATTCCCCATTCGGGGTAGGCGTGACACGCTCGGTGAGGAAGGAGGTATAGATTTTTCAGATCGATCTAGAATTATCGTTTTAATTATTCAAATAACACGTTAGTTCCGCAACACTGCTCCAAACCAGGTTGCTGATCAATCTCTCCATCGATCACCCCGAGTAAAGAGCCTCACAAACTAGGTTCTCCACTCGGGCCCATCAGCATCCAAGATCTTTTGTTTCAGGCGTCATTCACTCTACTGACACTCTTTTTATAAACGATTTGTCGCCACGTTTTTCTGTCCTGGCATACTTCTCTAGCTTCCTTTACGCAATTTATATTATTTTTAATTATTCAATGCACTTATACAAATCGTATGTAATTTCTACATTGGGGTGGTCCAAAAATTCAACTTTAAATTTTTGTTGATCGATCCCCTCAATTTGTTCCTGCTCCAGAAAAAAAAATTCCCTTTTTTTTCAAATCGATTTTCATCAACCCGTGTCCTTGAGCTGTTGAAATTACTATGCGGTTTTGGTGTAAATTACAATTGAATAGTAATAAACAAGTTTTCAAGCATTTCTTAACTTATTTCCAATTTTAATTATTATTTTTATAATTTTCAATTATTATATGTGTAACCAATATTTTTTGCCAGGAAATCTTTAAGTCACCATTTTCCAGAATAAATGATATAGTTGATGAGTATCAAAAGTAATATTTTTTATTCAACATATTCTGCAATAATTGTTCAAACAATTTCTATTTGTATAATTTTTTTCTACCAAATCGTGGAGAGGTGATATTTTCTGGAATCAATGACGCAGTTAATGAATGTTAGAAGTGATATTTTTGTGAAAGACAGTTTGCAATTATATAAATAATCAATATCACTTGCTCCTTTTCACATAAAAGATGAAGAAAATCATAGTTTTTTTATCTCTTGCACTATGTCGCTTATTTTTCAGTATTATCTTTTATTAACTGAATCGATCTAATAAAATAACTGTCCGTGACGTAACTAAGAAAAGTTGTCTAAAAACATTATTATTGTTTGAGAAATTAGGGTATAAGTTATGTGACGAGAAAATACTGAAGAATAAGAGAAATAGTGTGAGAGATCAGAAACAACTAGAATTCTTACCATCTCTCTTATGAAATAGCACAAGTGAAGGAATTTTAATTCTTTAAGCAATTGCAGAATTTCTGCGAGACGAATTTTAACTGTTAAGATTGATTATCGGTGTCACTAATCGCAGAAAATACTACCCTCTCATGATTATAAATTATAGGGAAAGCACAGTTTTTAAAGAAACGATAATTTAAAAAAAAAATTAATTGCTTGAAAAGTACTTGTAAACTTTTTCCGAATAAGAATATACTTTATGCAAAAAAAGTAGAAAAAATGTCTGAAGTTTTTATCTTCACATAAAACTTTCCAAGTTTGAAAATGAATAACAATTGATCGTAAATGTTGCTAGTGGAAAAATAATGCAATTCTACTTCAGTGTTCAAACTGTCAATGCTTGTTTCACTAATTCCTAGTGGGTTTTTAGTGTTTGAAATCCTAAAAAGTATTCACTGACTCTCAGTGAATTTTCACTGATTCAAACGAATGCTGAGTAAATAAAAAGACTCCCTTTATTCGGAAATGTGTGGTTTATATGTTTCCAAAATTTCTTTCCAATACAGACACACGATATCGATGCAGGAGAGCCAGTTAACTTAAGGTGGTTTCCGAAAAAATCGATCTCTGGTAGAATTGTTTAAAGTTGAGCTTCTATTTCAAGTAGAATGTTTTTTTATACGCTGAATTAATTTCAAATTTTTCTACCACACTGATGTCAAGATAATTAATGTTAAAGATGCCTGCTTTAACACAGAATGCATGGATAATGCACAAGCACTCTCCATATTTTAATTTGTAGTAATAAAATGCTCTGGTAGAGAAATCAATAGAATATGTCTACTTGTGCTGCTTGCAAATACAAATAAGTCAGAAAAAAAATAAAATCCCTTCACCACGTACTTTTCCAAAAAAATCGAATGAAAAACATTGAAATTTTAATTACTTTCAAACGCATGAACGTCAAAGATTCGCGAACCGGCAACACTGTTCCCTCTCTCCCGCTTGCTTGCTGCAGGATCTTGATACACTCATACACACGTTTACACACAGTTGGTCAGCGATGGTTAGTTTTAACTTTCGACGTTTCACGATCTACGAATCTGCCGCTGACAAAGGATTGGTGACTGTACGTATACACACACACTACGAATTCTAAGCCAGGAGCGCAATAAAATATTGAGTATGCGGGACCATGCAATTATTTCAATACAGCATACAACGACAGGCGCCCCACGGGACTCCAATATTTGTACGAGTGTGGGACTCGGAAACTACCTTAATCTGGACTTACAAGGTCTGTTTTATAGTGATCTGGCGCTTGTAACATGCCTACAGCCATCTCGAACTTCCTGTCCCAAATAGTTAAGCTCCCTCTTCACCCTAACCGATTTTCAACTCCGTCAACTCGAGGCAATCAGCTTTTCAAGCACAGAAATAATTTTCTTTTCTTGAATACTCAGGCAACATTATATCGACTAATCCTCGAGGGTTGGATGATAAAAAATGGTCTTCCGAGGGCTCTCATCTACCAGAAATTTTTCAATTTATTTCACTCTAATGAACAGCTTTTCTTTACAAAGCTTTCTTGACCATTTATGCTGCTTAGTTAAACGATATTTAATAGTACCATTTTTTCAAGTTTTCGATATTTTAATTTACATGAAAATGTTTTTCTGCATTAGCGTGGGTAAGACTTATAAGCAATTCGTACGGTGTCGAAATTTAATAAAAATCTCTCGTATTTCTTTCAAAATTATTTCAGTAATGTTTCATGATTATTTTCAGACCAAAAAGAAACAAGTCACTGGAGGGATTGTTGAATAATCTTCAGCATTTAAATTTATTTTCAAGTCAGTATGTGTATTTTCGTACCAATAACTTCAAATCGGTGCCCTTGTAGCTTAAACTCTGTAATTTGACACACACAAAAAATCTAAACGTTAAACATCTTTGAATATCCGAGGCCCATTAAAATTTTGGTAATAATGGGGAAAATTATAGTTTTTATCAGTTTTTCCAATATTCCTTTACTTCAGAATATGCCACTTCAAAAAAATCTCAAGGAAAATTGAGGCGCATTAAATTCCTCGAAAAACTAAACAAAAATTATTTATTTCATATAGTTTAGAATACCTTCGGAATTCAAATTTTTCTGAAAAAGTAGCATATTTCTTGTGCAGTGTAGACAAAAATAGTCACAATTTTAGTTCAAGCAGGCTCAATTAAAATGGAATCTAAAAAAAATGAATGTTATATCTCGCATACATCCCAAGTTATAGCGTGTTGAATAGTAGGGGAGAGTGGGGTATGGTGTCCGCGTGGGGCATGGTGTCAATTACAAAAAACGCCCGCGTTTATTGATTTCCATATTATTTTTTTACATAAAATGTCTTTCTTTGTTTGGAAAAATATTGATGTCATGAAATTTTCGTTTTAAAATACGTGTCAGAAGAGTTATTATTAAGAAACTGTTTTGACGGAAACAAATGGAAAAGTCTTTGGCAGAAAATAAGCAGTTACACCATATTTTGAAATACTTGAAGCATGAAAATGTGAAATTCTAATGGGTGAAATATTTTTTCAAATGCCTGGTATCATAAATGGTTTTTATAAACGTTCTGAATGTACAAAAATTAATAAAATCTTGAAACATGACATACGGGGCATGCTGTCTCTAAAACTTTGTGGAGATGGTAACAGTGCTTGATAACAGGTCGGTAATTTGATCGATAATGTAGAAAAACACAGCAATTTATTTATGTCTGTATTATCTAATTAAACTCGAGGTTTTTAATAATGAAGTTATACAGAAAATGAAAATCGACAAGTGATTTGAAATTATATTTAATAATAATACGGTAAGTACCAAGTTCACGTTTAATTACTTTGAAATGGACTGTCATGTGAAATTCGTGATTATAACCTACAAATATAAAAATTGTCGTTATACACGTTATAAATGTATTTCAATTCCTAATTATAACTTTCTATTAAAATATACTTGAAAGGATTCTCTTTACTTAACCGCTCAATTTCATGATTTATTCCTTTGAAAGAGACCAGCATGTAAACTTTGAGGTTATAACCTGAAAAGATTGAAACTTATTGTTATAAAGTTTTTTCCATTCCTGCTTATAAATTCCCATTTCAAACACACTTCAAGCAATTCTCTTTATCTATTAGGTTGGTCCTAATTACATGGGTTGAACAATAACTCAATAAATAGGATTTCGAATATTATTGTTCAATGCCTGTTTTGAATTTTCGCGCCTTTGGTACCTCTCGGTGAACAAGATATCTGTTGAAGGCAAATGCAGATCATTACACGGTGAATAGAATCTTCAAGGAGTAAGAGGTTATAACTAGGGTTTGCGACATACTTTACTCTGATTAATAAGAAAACATTTATTTAGTGTTGATCATGTCTCGAGTAATTTTTTTTTGTTACATTATACTTTCAAGAATTATTATATTGTACACTTTTTATTCTACAACGTTCATATTCATGAAATAAACCCGGACTAATATGATGGACACTATGCCCCATGGTATGGGGTATGCTGACCCAAATGCAAGACCAACGAATTAATTAAATATCAAATAATAACATTGCTAAAAAACGGATTTAAGTAATGAGATATGCAACCTGATAATGTGAGCTTCTCACCAAATAATACAGAAATCAAAACCACATTTCAATGATAATTTAAAGTACATTTCCTTCAAAGCCTGACACCATACCCCACTCACCCCTATTCACTTTTACTAAGTTGTTTAAAGAAGCAAGTTTTTTTTTAGTACTGTGTTTCTACTGCGATTTCTGTTAAAAGTTGTTTTTATAACAATAAAAGTACATAAAATAACATACAAATCTGAAAAAATTTAATAATTCAGGAAATATATCCATAACAAAATCTTGATGAATTTGAAATTTATTTTTAAAATTTGTAAGAAACACATGTTTCGAATTTCAAATTTGATAAAGTTGGTTATTCTATTTAAATTTTGAAATTGTAAATAAATTTGCATAGGAACCAGTTTTGGAACTTCAAATCATCAAAGTTGGCATTCATTTGTTGGAAAATTGATAAACCTATTATTTCAAAGTTAATTTGCACAGAATATTATTTTTCAAATATGTATTAGAATTTCAAATTTGGTAAACCAGACCTGAATGTTAAGGCAAGAAAAAAATTCTTGCTTTGATAGCGTGAATTTCTTATTTTCTATCATTTTGAACACCCTGTAATTTTTGCGAAATATGCAGAAGAACATTTTTCTGACCGAACTTAGAACTTTTTTGTTCTAGACGAGGTTCTCGGATATCATTGATTAGCGTCAGCCCTGGGCCAGACATTACCTTCCAGACCGAATTTATAATTTTTTGTTCTCGACTAGCTGTGCAGCGCCAATCCTGGGCTAGACCAGACCTTCCAGACTACGCGGTCTAGATTAAGTCAGACCTGAGCAAGGCTAGCGTCAGAACTGGGCAAGATCAGATCTTCAGGATTAGACAGTCTAGATTAAGCCAGACCTGGGCCAGTCCTGTCACCAGACTGCCATGCAATTTTTCACACGGGGTAGTCCAGGACAAGTTCCGCTAGGTGCCACAGAATATATGGTCTCACAATAGAAATTAGTTTTTCAGGATATAGGTTAGCCAGAAATGATCACCATATTTATAATATGAAGATAGAATGATCTAGGTATGTCACTTGATACAACTATGTTTTATTTGTTCTCAGCACCCGTACTGTCTGTAGATGTAATTGAGGAAATGGTTTTAATAAACATTTACCTTAATCTGGCTTACTATTTGACAGTAGGCAAGGTGAACAAATTTGTAGTTAAACTAACTTTTAAAATTAGGTTGCTTTCACGTAATATTCTTGTTCAAATTACTAGTTTTCAATTTTAAAAGTTACAATGTTTTTTCCAGTTAATATGGCCGTAAAACCCAGTTGAGATCACCAGTTTCACTAGCCAATTTAATGAAAATTTCTCTGGCTAGTTTAATTGGATCAGCCTAGTAATCATTATGAATGAAGGATAATTATTACATCCTATGAAGCCAGTACCAGTTTTTCCCCTCAGTATTATGTATTTAGATATGATGATTTCGATAAAGGGGAGGCTGGCGTATTACCAGCCACCCTCCTTCGACCTCGGCATTTGTAGTTGGATGATGGGGTGCCAAAACGGACTCATAAAATATTTTTATGAATCATGAATTAACTTAATTTTTTATTTCATAATTATAATTTTATGTATTCCTTCTGCCATTTTTTAAAATTATTCAATCTGATGCCTTCAAAATCACAAAGCTTCCAAAATAGTATTTTATGAGTACATTTATGTCCCCCATTAGTACAAATAAATGGAAGTTACCAATTTTATGACTTTTTATTTAATGATCTTTTTTGTACTAAAACTCTAGCTTAAAGTAACAAGAAAATCCTAGTGGATTCTATTTTTATATCATAGGATTTATTTACACTTATGTATTTTTTAACCTTTTTCTTCAAAGTGCGAGGTTAAAAGTAACAATGATAATAAAATTGTCAACTTATATAAATACTCCGAATATCACACGTATTGAAATGAAGAGAAATTTACACATATATTTGCTGAGAATGGGAAGCACATTATTTTACAGAGTAGTCCGTACTGTAGCAGCAGAAGCTTTACCGTAAATGAATACCATGTACTCCATTAATTTTGTGCCTCTGATTGAAGTTTGCACGCTGACCGGCAGCCGGCGCGCTCTGGTCGCTACAGAACTTTCGAGAAAAACCGAAAACCGGGAGAGTAATGTTGCGACCATGATGTCGATCGTCAGCGCTATTCTCCCCCCAGGAAAGTCTGGCTACAAGTTCGTTACGGTTTCTGCCCCGAGTGCGAAATCGATTTAGTACCGATACGCCCGCCGTCGTTTCCTGAATTCGTTTATACATCCCCTGTCAACTCAAAACTCACATACGCAGAAAATACGTTCATCGATTCAGGTTCCTTACACATCTGTCAATTTCAAGACTTCGAGCTGCTTTAGAAATTTTATACTGGAATGAAATAATATAAAAATAATGATGAAAAATTCTAACAATGGATCATTTCCGATACTGGAAATTTATACTCTGACAGTTTATAAAATTACCGAAATTAAAAATTCCAAATAGAAAATTACCGACATTATAAAATATCCCATGCTGTAAAATTGCCGAAACTAAAGTCGGGTCCAAAAGTCGAGGCCCCTCACTTTTTTTGATTCAACCTCGCACAAAAAAACTCTGAAATGTCTAATAAAAAGCATCTGAAAGCTTAAAGTCTTCCAAATGCAACGATATGTTCACTTTTGCCGTATATTTTTTTTCAATAGTTAGAATGCAATGCGTCTCAAAAAACAGGGTTTTTTGGCCTCCTTTTTCATGGGTCCACTTTGACCTGTTCCCAGAAGGTGGGCGAAGTTAGGAAAAATCTGAGAAAATTCACGATATTCTTTGAAAATTCCTGAATTTTTCGAAATGCTGAAATATGCAATAGTTTTTTTTTAACGGCGATTTATTTACAAACATTTTATCTTGAGAACGAATAGAGATAGGAATAAGCCCTTCAATGTCTCAAAACTGCAGTTTTGCCATACGATTGCAGAACAATAATTGAATTTATGATCAAATAATTCTCACGCAAGAGAGATCACTTTTAATTTTTCTGACTTCACTCAGTGTGGGCGCGTGGCCAGCACAGCGGGACAAGTGGCAGCAAAAAAGTAACCTTTCTATGACAATAGTAATTCCAAAAGCAAGCCAAATGCCCCAAACAGATGTGGTTGAACGAAGCAGGGTCGTCTCAACGTCTTCAAGATGCATTTACAGAGCGGGTCCTCAGATAATCGAAACCTAATTACGAATATTGACCAAAATAAGAATATTTTCAGTAGAAAAACATTTTTTAAATAAATTTCTTCTAAATCACCTATAATCCTGGATAGATTTTCAACTGACTTCAATTTTGTGTGAAATCCACATTATTCTTTAATGTTTCAGAAATCTTGATAAATATTCATGCAAGCATAATTTTTCAAAATGGAAAAATTTTACAAATTTTCCCAAGAATCTTGACAACATTTTCATATTCTTATGAAACCTTCAAAAATCCTCAAGAAACTTGAAAAATGTATTTTCAATGTAACTTATTTCGAAAATATTTTCAGAACTTCTAAATATCTTTTAGAATTATTCGAATTGTTTTTTAATTTTTGTTAAACCCTGCAATATAAAAAAAAGTGACTTCAAATTATTTTCTGAAGCAATTCAAAAATTATTTACAGCCTGAAAATATTCTAAAACACGGTAAGCAAATTAAATATTTTTTAACATATCAAAATGAAATTTGCAAGCTTTCTGAGATATTTCATAGGTTTGAGGAGAATGAACAAATCTAAAATCTCTACGTAAATTGAAATGATTTTTTATTTTATGTAATGCATTTCAAAAGATGAAATTGAAAAAAATGAAACATTCGAAAAGATTTTCCAATTTCTGGAAAAAGGTTGTAAAAAATTTAAAGTAACTTTTTTTTTATTTTGCAGGATTTGAAAAAAATCAGGAACAATTCGAATAATTCTAAAAGGTATGTAAATGTTCTGAAAATATTTTCGAAATAAGTTACATTGAAAATAAAATTTGCAAGTTTCTTGAGGATTTTTGAAATACATAAATTTAGTTATTGTTCTGCAATCGCCTGGCAAAACTGCACATTTTGAGAGTCAATAAATCACCGTGAAAAATAAACTATCGCATATTTCAGCATTTCGAAAAATGCATTGCATTCGGGAATTTTCAAAGAATATTTGTGAATTTTCTCAGATTTTTCCTGGCTTCGCCCTCCTTCTGGGAACAGATCAAAGTGGACCCTTGAAAAAGGAGGCCGAAAAACCCTGCTTTTTTAGACTTTTTGCATTCTAACTAAAAAATGTTCACGGGGCAAAAGTGAACATATTGGTGCATTCGGAAGACTTTAAGCTTGCAGATGATTTTTATTGGACATTTCAGAGATTTTTTTTGTGCGAGATTCAATCAAAAAAAGTGAGGGGCCTCGACTTTTGGATCCGACTTTAGTAAATTTCCAACGTTATAAAATTCCGGAACATAAGCCAATGCAAGCATTCTTCAGATTCGAAAAATTTTTTAACTGATATACTGATACACGAATTTAATAATGCATTTTTTGAATTGCGTTCCAATAAACATTTTTCCGAGTCACACTTCCATTTAGAAGTAATTGAACAATTCCCTCTATTTGTCTGTAATCCAGATATTAATTTAATCGGACTACGTGACGGTCCGCATGGAAAAGGCCCACTTTATCGGTATGGGTTTATGTTTAGGGGCATAAAACTCACCTAAAGTTGGCAAGAGCCATGTGTGCACGTGTTATATTTTTCCTTCAAACACAAAATTACACACTTCCTGTTACTTCCGGAACATAAGTATAATGTCACGAGATAGGGCACAGATTGAAGTATGATTTCCTACGGAAGCATTGAAATGGATACTTTTGACCTTTGCTCACGAAAAATGTATGGAACGTCACATACGTGTGGTTACTCTTTACCAGCATTAAGAAATTGTAACCGATCAAACTTTTGTTCACCGAGTGAACAAAAGTTCAAAATTATAGATTTTTGGGTATTCGCTAAGAAATCATACTTCAATCTATACTCTACTTTGAGACATAATACTAATGTCCGGGAAATTACCAAAAGTGGGTAGCTTTCAGGTTTTAACAGAATAACATTTAAAACGTGCGCTTATGATACTCGCTAATTTTGAATGCGTTTTTCTCGAAAAGCATATCCCGGAAACGAATACTGTTAGGTCTAACTTGCCACTAAGTTTACATTTAACTATTTTGAGTTGATTTTTTGTGTGTATGTATCTTATACTGGGTGTTTTTTTGAAACCTGAGACATCGAAATATCTCAAAAAAGACGCATCCTGAGAAAAAAATATACGTTCTAAAAACTTACTACTTCCGAGAGGGAAAAGCGACTTTGAACAAATTTACCCCCCCCCCCCCCCCCTCTAGGAGGAAGGATTGAGGGTAACTTTGTAATTTCAAATGGAAACCCCAATTTTTGATCACAGATTCAGATTCTCCTTTATGAAATAGGTAAGTTTTATTAGAAAATTTTTGTTCGGTTCGCGAAAAAAACCACCCCCCTGCCTCCGGGGGAGGGGGGGGGGGGGTAAAATTGGTTCGAAGTCGCTTTTCCCCCTCGAAAATAAAGTTTTTATTACGGATTTTTTTTCATAGAATGCGTATTTTTTCAGATACATCAATGTCTAAAGTTAAAAAAACACCCATTATGATCATTACGTGGTCCCCTCGAGCGTAAAATCTCAGTTTGACCATGAAATTATTTCTAACCGAATTTTCCTTCTACACGATTTCAAAGAGTGTAAAAAGGCTATTTAAAAATAAATTTTAGGTATGTTTTTTTTTCAAAAAATCAATGCTAATTTTCATATTTATCAACAAGAAATACATAATAACATTTTTTTATAGCTCTTAAAGTAAATGAAAAGAGCTTTCCAAAATACTATAATAAGATTCCAATTGGATAATCCTAGAAGAAGTTACACTAACGTGAAGGTGAAAAGGCACCTATAAAAGTGAAATCTTCAGGCCCCTGTATATTGACAATTGGTTGATAAATTGACCTATGCTTCGGTGAATTGATATGGGTACACTATAGGAGTATAATTTAGCCAAGTTTAGGCCCGATAAAAAAAACAATAATTTTAGGTGGCAAAACTTGACAAATTGGGATGGGGTCAACTTTGCACGTAGCAACTTTGCACGTGCCCAACTGTGCACGTCGATGGCCAGACGGACAACTGTGCACGTCGTTGGTCAGAGGGACAACTGTGCACGTGCCAACTGTGCACGTGCCATCTGTGCACGTGCACAGTTGTCACTTGGACATCTGTGCACGTGCACAGATGTC
>CAKNXH010063253.1:17884-31674 GCA_932178445.1 Andricus quercusramuli
GTCCTTACGTAAGGGTTTATACGAGGGTGATCCTTTGTATCTACGTATAATAAATTTTCAACAATTAAAATTATTCAATCCTGGTGGAATGGAGCTTATTAACTTTCTTAAAGTTAGTTTTAAAATATTTCAAATATTATTTTGATGAAATTATTCCTTTCAAATTATTGAAGATATGTGAAAATCTCTTTTCGTTCGACCCCCTTAAAAACGCGCCATTGCATGCACGTGAAGCAGGCGTAATGTGGCCACTTCCAGCCCAGTGACGTTCGGACATGCGCACTTCGCCACCGGGCTGACATGAAACTTTGCGCCCGCTATATAAAACTTTAGGCCCGCTACACATACAAATACAGTACAGTGTGTGTCAAGGGCTTACGGCTATTTTGACTCATCAAAATAGCCTTCTTTACGCCCTCGATACACAATGTACTATTTTGAATTTACTTTTCAATAGTTTCATCTTATTTAGCTTCTTTGAGTCTTCCAGTGGGTATAGAGACTTTCTAGTTACTTATCTGTCTTTGATTTTACCAAATCGTTTATTTCTTTTATGCCTTTTTTTATGATTTCACAAAAAATAAACTGGAAAAGAAATTTAAAAAAATATTTTTAATGAGTGTTTTACTGTTGTTTATGTGGCGATGTATAATGACAGGTTACACATTTTTCTTGGTCATTGGTTAGAGAAATCTTAAGGTTTATTTATTTGGGTGGTTCACATGTTTTTCTTCAAATTTTCTTGGTCTCGCCCGCCAGATTTATTCAAACACAAAAAAGTAAGCACGTATTTTTCTCATTTTAAAATCAATTGATTTTTAGAGGTTGTTCAAAGCCTATGAATGTTCACGTGCATTTCCTCTGGAAAAAGGCCTTTTTGAAAATTTGTGATAGAATCGTTAATATTAAATTATCTTGCTGAACCTGGCACGATTTTCTTGAAAATTTTCTGCTTAATACTTCATAAGTGGAAAAATGAAGTGTTATGTCCCGCAAGAAAAAAAGTTCCCTTCCTCAAGCATGGGTGAAAAATAGTGCAAAATTTTTTGAAATCGACGGATTCCAGAGTTTAACTTCCATAAAAACAACTATAAAACCTTACAAATTCTCTCTATTTATCGTATCTCATAAATTGGCCTAGTTTTAAGTGCTTTTTCGCACAAAAATTCATAATTGGTTCCGAATATAAAAACTGTACGGATCACTCCAAAGGTAAGATTCATAAATCTATTAAAATTTGTTAAATTGATATTTCCTAGTTGAATAATAATATTTTGCAGCCCAAAATTCGACTGTTAAACGATAAACTTTCCAAGACTATAGCCAGAAAGCGTTCACTTCTAAAGAACAAATGGGAGAAAGAATTCGGACATGCGCAAAAGTTTGAAAATCCCGCGAGCCTCACTTTCGACAAATTCATAGAATTCAAGGAATTCACAGATTTCCGTGAATTCGTAGTGAATTCGATGGATGCATTAAAATCGTTGAATTCTCTGAATTCCTTTAACTCTCTGAATTACTCCAATTCTCCGAATTCCTTGACTTTTTTTAATTCCTTGCATTTTCTGAATTCCTTGAGTGACATATGTGCACGTGCACAGATGGGAAAGGGACATCTGTGCACGTGCACAGTTGTACAAGGGGCATCTGTGCACGTGCACAGTTGGACAAGTGACATCTGTGCACGTGCACAGTTGGGCAAGGGACATCTGTGCACGTGCACAGTTGGGCAAGGACATCTTTGCACGTGCACAGTTGGGCAAGTGACAACTGTGCACGTGCACAGTTAGGAAAGTGACATCTGTGCACGTTAAAGTGCACATGAGTCCATCTGTGCACGTCTAAATTTCGACGTGCACAGTTGTCCAAGTACCATCTGTGCACGTGCACAGTTGTCCAAATGACAACTGTGCACGTCGAAATTTCGACGTGCACAGATGGGCTCCTGTGGTCTTGGACGTGCACAGATCGACGTGCACAGTTGTCCGTCCGGCCATCGACGTGCACAGTTGGGCACGTGCAAAGTTGCTACGTGCAAAGTTGTCCGTCACCCGACAAATTCTGCTCCTTATGTAAAAAAATGATTTTTGCGCTGTATTTAATTAAGAAAACCTGTTAAAGATAATTTTCCATTTGGAAGCTGATGAACACACTCATCAAATTTCCCAATATTTAATAACATTAGTTAAATGTTTTGATTGATAGTTACCATCTCTGAAGATAATACAGACTACTAGTTTAAATATTTAAATTATTCATGCATGTAAACTGTCAAGTAAAATTTACAATAATTATTAATACATAATCGCTGTAATTCTTAATTAGTTCAATATAATACAAATGTCAAGTCAAATTTAGGGCTGATTTATTTCTGCAAAAATTAGTTAATATTAACTATTAGTGAAACACGAATAAACATAATTTTACTATATCTTCAGTCAAATTAAAATTCGTTAACTGGAAACATACATAAATTAGAATTGAGTTAATCAGTTATTATGTTTCTGTTCGTTTATTCTTCAATGATAATAAAACAAAAATAATAAATGTTATGCAGTTCGTTAATGACTGGTTACTGCTTCGTCCAAAATTAAATTTTACTCAGAAGAAACTTTATTATCTCAAGGATTAGTGCAATTCTAAAGTCACATTATCCCATATATCTGATTTTTAAAGTTTTCTTCTTGAAACAAGTATCTTGAATTTGAAGAAGTTCTTCATAACAAAAATGATAAATTACTACGTTGTTCTATATATTTTTCTTTATGTATTTTTGGACGATGAAATCTTGAATGTGCATTATTATTAGTAAAATAATGAAAGTTACAAATGTACTCAAAATGATTTATATTTATTTTCTTTTGTTACAACGTATACCTTAGCTGTTGATTAAAATGAATAAATTATTCTACATTCGCTAGTATTTTTAATTAATGATTATACACGTTAGGGAGGTTTTCCCTACTCAACAAATATATAATATTTTGAAAGCGTCTATATTGACTTTGAGCTTCAGGAATATTTTTGTTCTCCGATACTATATACTTCACAATTTTTCTTGAACTAAACCATTGCAATTTTCACTTGTTGAATCAGTATTTGGATTCATCATTAGTGAACCAGTAATTTTGCAGTTTCAACTGGGTGAAATAGTAAATGTCTCAATTAAATCTGTTACTTATAAGTACACCCATGACTGCAGCAAGGAAATATAATATCTTCCAACAACGCGTACGTTAGAGTACTGAGTGAACCAATGAATCTCACTGTTTAAACTAGTGATAGATTCCACTGAGTGAACTAGGGAAATCTCACTGATTGCCAGTGATTCACTTCTGACTATTTCAAAAAGTCAGATTTTACTTGTTCAGTTTAAGAGATAAGATTACGCGCTGCTGCATCTGCAAATGTGTGCAGATCCAGACATTAAAGCGTTTGAAACAATGCATATTGCCATGCTAAGAAGGTTATTTACCCCTCACGAAATAGTATGCTTTTAACTATGTATACAGCAAGCAGCTACCGGCGAAGTTAATGCGACATGAAATTTTCACTCTGCAGAGCTACACAGCCGACCGCTTTAAATACTAATAAGGACAATCATTCTCATTTAGTTCGGAGAGAGGAAAAAATATTAAATAAGTAAGGGAATTATGGAAGTTATCATTCTTTCCTAAAATCAGTTAGTCAAATCTTGTAACTTAAATCTTTTACATTTGAGAAGTTATCCGCGAATCTCCAAGAAAAGTTTTAATTGAGAATGAACATGAAAACTACGTTATATCTTAAGCTGAATCATAGAATCAGGAAACAGAAGTTGAAGAATGTCTTAGAAATTGAGGACGAAGAAGGATTCCTTGAATTAGAAATCAATGACATTCCAACTGCTTTCGGACTTGATATACTAATGTAAGAAGAATTATTATTTACATATAGAAAGATTTGTTAAGTTAATTGACAATAGCCTGAATCCTATTTAGAACGATAAATACCACCTAAAGCTATCATTAACCACGACCATTAAATTTCGAGCTGCCGGTTCAATTTCCGATGGCAGACAAGCTTTCCTGACTTATTCTCGAACTTTTCTGCAAGGAGGGGAAATGTTTGATAGAGCTCACCTAATTTAGTGAGCGAAACGATTTCAACTTTTTCCAATGCCATAAATTTCAATATAATTTTTTTTATGAAATAGACGAAAATTAAGTTTTTTACGCTTTAAAATATTCAAAGGATTTGAAATTTGTTTCTGGAGTTACGAGTATTAGATTAAGCCTCCACATTATAAGAGGTTTGCAAAGAAGAATTTCAAGCTACTAAAATGAGATTATAGTAATAAAAAAAGTATATTTAAAAAGCAACTGAAAATAAGAGTAAAATATTAATTTTAATTATTATTCCTTTTTTAATGAGAGAAGAATCGTTAAAAAAATTTGATTGAGATACAAGGAGATTGCAGAATGAAAAGTTTATGCATGAAACCAAAACAAAAATAAAATTCAAATTGAGAGTTGCAGATGTTCTTCACGATAACAAAAAATCTTCTATAGGCTCTTCGTATTACTCTTTTAATATTAAGTCATTAATACACGGATCCCATAGCATATCCTCTATTTAGTGAATTAGTTTTTTTAAGTATGTGGATTAGATAATCAGCTTTCTGAATATGAATCGAACGTTTCAGTCGGTCACCATAATTTTCATAATTATAATCTGCCTAATTGGATTCAGAAATCGTAATCAACGTCCGGTTGCAATTGGATCCTAATTTTTAAACTTACTCTATCGTAGTTCACATAAATTGAAAAATTTGTAAGTCAATGAGTGAGAAAATCAAAATATATACCGGAGTATCAGATTCAGCTAGACTTTTCTGGTAAATCAAAAGATATCAAAAATTTCCAATCAGGATTGAAATTTCATGAAAGCTCCAGACCCATTCAAATTTTCGAATCGGTTCTTTGTTTCTCGCTATAGTTTCTATAATTGAATAAGTGGGAGAAAATCATCTTGTTTTGCACTAGAAAATATCTCATCGTGCGATAAATTATTGCTGAGATTTATTTCAAATTTAGACACATAAAACATTGACAACAAATTTTGAACCTCGGATTGCACACGGTGTCCGAGTGACCACAACATTTTATATTAGGACAAATACCTTTTAAGTGGAGGACGTCTAAGGTTCCGAATGCGGTATAGTATTGAAGGGCTATTACCTCCCTGAAAGTATAGAATGGGATACAATTTTTCCAAATTAATGCATAGATTTTGAGTTATTCAACTTTGAAAAGCGCTCGAAGGTGTGCAGAAAGGTGTGCATTCCGATGGTTAAATAAGTCATTAAAATAATATTTTCTTATAAAAACGGGATTTACATTACTAATGAATGACATTATTCACTTCGCTATAACGTATGATTATAGAAAGAATAAATTTTTATCGTTTCGAAGAGTTAATAGAATCTTAGCCTTTTAAATTGAAAGAAGGGTGAAAGTTAATGTGGGATAAGTATTACTCTACTGATCAGAATTGTGGGTTCACCTCTTTTTTGATGATTGATTATGTTCTCTTAATTTGAATTATTTCAGAAATAAAAAATTTTCTCATCAAAGAGTTGAATGCTCTCAAAATTCTGTACAAAATGAGCCCAGGATAAAGCCAATATGTCTATTTTTGAGTAGATATTGCAAAAGTAGTGTAAGTTTCAGTGTTTTCTTAAATTTGAGGTAATATCCGAAATAATCAACATTTCCTAATGTCATTAGGCTCATTTTAAAGCTATTTTCTACAATGTAGCGTAACAGCTTATGGGCATGAATTTGAACAACAATTCTATCACAGTGCAAGAACTTAAAGTTGTAACACAAAATTTGGAAAAATTTCAATATTCTTTGTAGTGAGAATAATATTTTTGTAAATATATGAAACATGACCATAAAGATTATATAAAAGTCCCTTGAAAAATATATATTTATTTAATTGTTATTCATATTTACCTGAAGACAAGGTATTTTCATTTTTTTCCAGTTTTTTGGTTACAACTTCAAGTTCTTGTACAGTGATAGTAAATTCTTTTAGATTTATGCTCATAAGCTGTTGAGATACTGTGGAAAATAGCTTTAAAATGAAACTAAGAACATTAAAAGATGTTGATTATTTCGGATATCACCTAAAATTAAAGAAAACGTTAAAATGTATACAAATTTGCTCCATCCTGTGCTCATTCTATACAGGATTTCAAGAGCATTCAATTCTTTGAAGGAAAAAAATTTCAGCTCTGAGTTAATTAAAATTAAGAGAAGATAATCAATCATCAAAAAAGAGGTTAACGCAAAATTTTGTCTGGAAGGGTACCTTTAAACAAATCTCTCTTTATTAGATACAATATTGAAATTTTGAATGAGTTTATTGTAAGGTTTCATATTTTCATATACACCTTGTAATTAAATTGTCAACAGGTACACTTCTCTGAGAAAAATTGAAATTACTTTCAAAAGTAAGCTCTTGAAAATTTTGATGAAATACAATTTCACATTAAAAAATTTCTGATGTATTTTTTTTCATAAGCTTGAAGGAAAAAGAGGGTCGCTTGTAAAATTTGTAGCAGCTCAAATTTTGAACTTTGCAAGTGTCCTTTTAGAAAGGTCTGCAAAATTCAAGCAGCTATTTAGTCTTTGAAATTTAAGTCACGTTTTTTAAAATTTCAGAAACTTATAAATATAATGAATATTAATGTTTTCTAAAGTCCGGAAGTATATTTAAAAAAACAAAAAAAAGTAATACATTTGAAACAATTTTTTTGAAAGTTTGACCTACATTTATGAAAGGAAAAAATGAGCAGAGTGCCAGACAATAGAAGAAATCGAAATAATATTCTTCCTAATATTTCTTCTGAATGGAAAATATGTTTTCAATAGTCGGATTTTCGGAGCATCAAACTTCTATGTTTTAGAAACATTTGAAGCCTTCATCTATTTTCAAACATTCTTAAAAGACTTTTTAAACTACTGAGCAGCTAGATTTCATGAAGAGTTCACTAATAAGGTCGTTTGAGACAGATTTAAAAGGTGATTTCAAAATATATTCGAGAAGCACTTCCTGTTTTCCGTTTTGATGTATAATTTAAAAATGTACATTTGAAATTAAAGCCGTTTTTCGGAAAAGGGCCAAAGTAGGGTTTGGAACAAAATACAACTAAATACGAAAAAAGGGCCTATTACATATCCTCTACCAAATTCTGCAATTAAAAGTATATTAATAATTTCTACTTCATCCTAAAATTGATTACAATGTATGATGATTGTCGAAAAGGGATCAAAGTACTTTTTAAAATTATCGCTGATATTAGACGTTAAAGTATGTCTTACGATAAAAATTGGGTAAGCCTAAGCAAAAGGTTGAAAATAAATTCAATCACGTGCAAGGACAATAATTTTATTCAATTTAAGAATACAGTAAATCAGAACACCCTTCATTGTTGTCATCAAAAACGATTCTAAATATATCATAAAAACATACAAAACACTGCGATAAGGATAATTCAGAAAAGAGGTTAAAACAAGGTTTAAAAGTTTCATATTCTTTTAATTTTCCTATATTATAGTTTTTGAATCGTGAGCCCTAAGTCAAAAAGAGTAGAGGAAAATTATTCAGTGATAGAGACTACGTGAGACCATGGTAAGTTCCCCGAAAAGGCCTGCAGAATATGCATTGTGGAAAAAGGATTTTAGCAGGAACATTACTTAGATTCTTAGATATCCTATAAGCTGTAAGGAATAGTTTGTTCAATTTGCATAGTTTACAATCAAGCTAAAAATTCCGTAAACGTATACAAATGTATTAGCCTTCATTGAAAGAATATATATGCGATTATTAATTGAAATTTACAACAATTCACATTTTATTTCTTTGGAAATCGAGATTTCAGTTGTTTGGCTCCTTTTCAACAAACGGATTCATTTTTTATGATTCTTTTTGCTTTTCAGTAGTTGCTATGAGAAACGAAAGCTGTGACTTGGGTATATAAATTTATATATAAATTTTTTTGTTTATATATATATATATATATATATATATATATATAAATGCATATATTAGTATAATAAATAAAAACACGTGCAGTGTTTCCCACCTGGTGCCGGTGCAAAATCCAGTAATCAGCTACTCCCTGGTACATCATGCAAATAGCAGTGCCACAAGTTAAGAACTTCCAAAGTAATTATATATTTAGTTTAATTTCGATCACACCACTAGTAGCGCCGAAAACATCTTGAGTTTCAATCACAATCACCTTTACCCGGCACTTTTTTCTGATTACAAAGTGAGTAACAATCTAGGATGAACTTTTTGCACAAAAAGGTTGGATAAAGTACAATTTTCCCGGAATTTTTGTTTGAGGAACTGGGTGCAATAGAACTTGTTATATTCAAGTCTTGTTTAAATTCATTTCACGCGAGTCGTACATGGGTGAAAAATCCTCCCTTCAAAACACAGAGCTGAAGCTGTCACGTGCGTGTAGAATGCTCGTCTGCTGCGTTAAAACATGCACCCGGACTGCACATTCAAAGAGGCAGATTACCGGAACTACTTCCGGAATACGAATACCGGTGCGTTGACTCGTCAGTCACACGTTGCTCCCTTCGAAAAAACGTATAATACGATCAGCGGCGCACTGTCGCTCTCATTGAAGAGTCGCCGGCGGACTGCGAGGTAGCGCGCAGACAGAAATGTGGGGAGCGGCGCGACCGAGCGAGATAGGTCGGGAGAGAGTAACTGATAGAGAGAGAAGGATGAAGAGTGAGATGTGAATATATAGAGATAGAGATAAAGAGGGTGGAAGATAAAGATAGGGAGAAATTGCCAGAGTGGCGAGAAGAGCAGGAGAGAAAAGGGGCGCAACTGTGCGGCATCCTACTCTCCTTTTGCCCAACCTTCTCTCTACGCTATTTCTCTCCCTTTCACTCTGCTTCTGTAATTTTCTCTATTTCTCTATATCTTGCTTGCTCACTTTGCGTCTCTTTTTCCATTTCTTCTCATTCCTTCATTCTCTTGTTCTTTCCTTCTCTCCTTTTATCCTTCTATCCATTTTTCTCTTTCTCCAACTTCCTAATCCAAGACCGGCTAACTAATACCAGATTAGCGTCCGATTAGCTCCCTAGTTTAGTACTTGATAATGCAGATTTGTTATTCCAATGATCGATCGGCCAACTGTGCACGCATCATTTGATCTGGGCACGTGTACAGTTGGCAAATGACCAATTATACACGTTGACATTCAGTGTACGGTTGGTACATGTACAATTGTGTGCGTTCAGATGTGGGACTTGACCAACTATGCACGTAATAACTGAGAGAAAAAGTTGTTTTGAAACAAAAGCACCATCCTCTTGCCTGTTTGGTTTTTATCGAACTGAACATCTTCTTTATACAAACAGAATTATTTGGCTGCAACACTAGATGAAGTTTGTCGCAAATGTATAATGTTTGTTGCAAAATGATTATTTTAAAGACAAATGAAAATCCTCCTAACTTTAAATTTAAGAAAAAATTTCATTTGTCTTAAAATGCCTCCTTTCGACACAAGAGAACGTTTCTCTGAGTGGGCTTAATGAACCTTCCAATCACGCAGTGTATCAGGACGTGGTTAATGTCAGTAATATACACCTAGAAAGCCATTTATTCTTCCTTTTATGAATTTCATCATAAACCAAAAATAGGCCACAGTGGAAACACAAGCCGAGAAAAAAGCGAAATTCGACATTGTTCAGCTGGAGAACAATATTTGACAAAGGAGCCATTGTGTACAGTTGAGGATGTGCTAAATGTTCAAGAGCACGATTGGCAGATTGCCAATTCTGCTGTCCAAGAGTATAACCTAGTAAGTGTCATTTGCCGTAAAGGCTATTTTCCAGCACCCATGCACAAAAAAGTAAAACCAATCATCCAAGGCTTGTGACTTACAGAATATTCTAAATAAGATGTTTATATTGCATTTATGGGTGCATTTTACGAGAACCATATACATACAGGGGATGTCCACATTGCACTCTTCCCGGAAAAACCTGATCTTTTCTTAGGACTTTGTCCAAGTGGTCGGAAGCAAAGGTCCAGTGAGAAATTGGGCAATTTATAAAATTTCATAAAAATTCCATAAAATCATCGTAAAAAGTGAGAAATGATTTTCTTTCATTTTCAAATTATTTTTCCATGATTTGGGAGAAACAATGAACAAATGAATGATCTATTACTCTTTGATAGAACAGCCATCAAGAATTTTGGAAACATCCAAAATATTAAGTAATATTTCAGACTTCAAAGGCAGCGAGCCGATGCAATGAGAAGCTTAACTCCATTTTTGCGAGAAACACGAATTTGAAAGTTCTGAATTGATTTCTCGAATAGTTTTCGAGATGTCGATTTTTTATACTTTTTTTTTTAATTTCATAATTTTTTAACATTCATTGCGACAGGGGATTTTTTAGGAAAAACTAATCAAACTCTTTTAAATCGATATCTCGCAATTAGATTTTGGATCTTGTTTTATTTATATACTAATTAAATAAAGTACTTGTTGAAAAATAGAAATAATATAAATTTATTTTCTTTGTCTGATGTATATTCTGTCAGATGGACATAACCTCGCTCTGCTTACATTTGCTCCGTTTCCTTATACGAGCTATGTATGACACATGATTTATTACCTCCTTGACTTCCTTTCCCGCTTTTTTCACTCACAAGTTAAAATTACTATTAATAATTTGTAATAGCATGATATAGCAAAAGATTAGAATGAGATTTGAAAGCGAACTGAGAAAATATTCCCACCACAGGGATTTCAACTTGAAACCATTGTAGGTATATTGATGTTTACAATTTATCGATATTATCTATTTTGTCTTTACCTGCGAAGTTGATACCTCTAGTGGTGGCTAAAAGAACTATGATGTCAAGTTTTACGTTAAATAAGATCAAACGATCTCAAACTCAATTCATGTACGTTCCGACAATAATTTTATAGTTTGTTTCAATTACATTGTTATCGTTAATGTTATGGGATCCAAACCCCATTTATTACATCCAAAAGGAAAAACTTATCATACGTTTGTTATTACAATGATCTTATCAGAGCCGGTGATCGAGAAATTCTTTTTTGAAAGAAGTAGGTTTAATCTCATCCACATCGTCAACAGCTCCAACATATTGTGTTTAGCCAACGAAGGTTGAACTCAGTAAAGAGAAGAGGTTAGGATAGTTTAAGCGATAATCTTCGGAAGGCTCAATAAAGACAATTTTTAAACAGTGTCGGCGGGTGGGAAACCCACCAATATGAACTTTTTTCGATGGATCATGTTGCCGAATTAGAAGTTGTGAAGTTCTTGCTATGATCATATCTTTGATTGGAAAAATGAAAGTGAAGAAAGTCTATAATCAATTACTTGGATAGCGTCGACATGAAGATGGTGAGGAGTTAAGTAAATCAACTGTAGTTCACTATCTCAGCTATTGTCGCGAGATAGCTGAAGTCGTTGTATCTTCTTGCGAAATTGGTCTTGGAGGTGATGGGAAAACAATGTAATTCGATGAAACGTAACTGACTAAAATTTGAGTGTCTTAAGTGACGACCTACTGAGCAGATGACAAGTACTGTCTTTGGGTTGTATTGCAAAGAAGTAAAGTGTGACTTTTCTTCAAAGTTATTTCTAAAAGTAAGGCAAACTTGTGGCCTTACACGAAGAAATATGTCCACGAGTAAACAAGTCAGATCTGTACTGACAGTGAAACGTAGTATATTGGTGTGAAGAAGATTTTTAGTATCGTACAACACCCAAATTAATTCAACAATATATGGCTTCATTCTACCGTCGCGTCGATGAAATGTATTTGAGAAAAATTACAAGGACAATTTAGGTTTCTAAATCCAGCAATTTTTTAAAGAAAGACAAAAGTCTATCCTGAGTAGCTGATGGTGAAAGACGACAAGGATTGCACTATTAGTGCCACATTGTGCCTTTGTATGTAGGTTGTTCCCGCATAAGTTGGACAACTAGATAGTATCTGTCCTAGATGCTCGGGGTGTTGATGACACACTCTGCAGCTATCATCGGGAATGTCTTGGCTCAAAACGTGCCGAAGGTCAATCAGTTCAGGATTTTCGGCGATGCCGTTAAGTTTTCCTTTCTTCAAATTAACCTTGGCGCATTTGTCTAACCCGAACTCCATTTCAATCTTTTGAGTGTACTCTTTGACAATTTTTAGAGCTAGATGCAGTTTCTCTAGATTTCTAGCATGGATCTTAAGATCATCTATGTAAAATACATGAGTGACCTTATGCTTTCGGTCTACAGGTTTGCCGCAGAGGTACTCTTCGGAATGGCGAAGTGCGAGGGATAGTGGCAATAATGTGAGGCCAAAAGGAGAGGGCTCATGGTATCGCCCTGAAACACACCTCTCTGAAAGGTTATACTGTTAGCGGCATTAATCTCTCTATGCACCTCACGATTTGCGGATGAACCTTTAAGCTTTCCAACAGACAAATCATAAGTCTATGGGAGGTTGAATCAAAAGCTTTTCGGTAATCAATCCACGCCATCGATAGAGATCGTTGATAGGATGCTGCGTCTTTACAGACACATCTATCGATGAGCAGGTTCTCCCGGAATCCTGCTACGCCTTCCTTTGAGCCTGTATTTCTTCTTATTGGCCCGTAATTCTTAGGGTCAGCTGAGTTGTCCGTCTTCGGCAGGAGCACTGTGCGCCCTTCCACCAACGACTCCGGAACAGGCTCTTCCGAGTTTAGATATGAGGTGAACATTTCGCTGGCCACGACATTATCCAAAATCAACTTTATATGAGCGTATTATTTTCGTCTCAATCTTTTCAAATTAGTGCAACCAACTTCAACCCCCAAAAACTACCCCCTATGCAGCAAAAATCATGACAGAGTCAGAAAATTATTTCGCTGGCCGCGACACTGTCCACAATTAACTTTATATGAGCACATTATTCTCGCCTGAATTTGTTCAAATGTGTGTAACCAACTCCAACCCATAAAAACTACTCCCTATGCGGAAAACACTATGGTGGGGCCAGAAAAACGTTCCGCTGGCCCCGACATAGTTTTTTCCGCATAGGGGTGAGTTTTCAGGGGTTGGAGTTGATTGCCCAAATTTGAACAAATTAAGACGAAAATGTTACGCTTACAAAAAGTTGATTTTGGATAATGTCGGGGCCAGCCAAATGTTTCGCTGGCACCGCCAAAGTGTTTTCCGCAGGGGGGTAGGTTTCGGGGGTGTAAGTTGGTTGGATAAATTTTAACAAATTAAGACGAAAATAATACGCCCATATAAAGTTGATTTTTCACAGTATCGGTGCAGGAGGAATATTTTGCTGGCTCTGCCATGATGTTTGCTGCATAGCGCCTAGTGGTTAGGGGTTTAAGTTGGTTTTACAGATTTGAACAAATTTAGGCGAAAATAATACGCTTATCATAACTTGATTTTAGATAATGTCGGGGCCAGCCAAACTTTTCGCTGGCCCCGTTATAGTATTTTCTGCATAGATGGTAGTTTTTGGGGGTTGGAGATGGTTGCATAAATTTGAACAAATTAAGACGAAAATATTACGATTATAAAAAGTTGATTTTGGATGATGCCGGGGCCAGCGAAACGTTTCGCTGGCCGCGTCATTGCGTTCGGCTCACAAGGGTAGTTTTCAGGGGTGAAAGTTGGTTGCATAAATTTGAACAAATTAAGACGAAAATAATACGCCCATATAAAGTTGATTTTTCA
>CAKNXH010063254.1:0-12857 GCA_932178445.1 Andricus quercusramuli
CACCCCACCAGTTCGGCCGCTGCTGCTTCGGGTGAGCACCCCAATGGGTAGGGTGCTCGCACGACTCGTTGGTGCGAGCGCACCAATCCTTCGTGTGAAACAGAAAAAAAGAGAAACCACCGCAACTATCCAAAGGATGGATTAGCTCTTCTCAATGTTCATAGAGACCGACAAATCAGTTAAGATCAAATATTAGATATCATGGCTAAAAAACCGAGAAAAATTTGTGAAAATTGTTTCATTAACAATTAGCAGGAATAGTTTTATTACATATAAGTTAGACGGCTGCGCTGCCGCGCCACGCCGCACAGTGGACCTTTTTTGAAATTCTGTCTCAAAATCGTAGAACTTTGGATCGGAATGACCTAGAGGGATATTTTTTTTAAATTAAAGAGAAAACCTTTCCGAATATGGAAAAATTATAGAGAAAGTCGAACAAAAAATTTGTGAGCTTGAAAATCTGTGTTGAAGATGGAATTTTTGGCAAAAAAATCGTTTATTGAATACCAAGAACGCTTAGATTCTACATTTGATGTGCTATACATGTTTTTATATAGATTTTTGCATGCCTCATCCGAATCTCACATGTAAATCGTTGTAAGATAAAATCCAAAATGGCGGAGCCAATACCCGTGCAGAAATTTTGATGGGGTCCTGGTGTGGTCCTCGCCAGTTTGTCCTAGTTCTAGTGTGGTCCTGGTCCGGCCCTTGGATGGTTTTCTTAGATTTACCCTAGGTTAATTTTTCTTTCCCCCAATTTCGAATTGAAATTAAATCTTTATTTTCAAAAAGTACTCTGTTAGGACAGACCTAGTACTGGCTGAACCAATAATGGAACAAGTTCATTACTTGGCCAGGACTGCAGATTAGCAGCACCCACTACTGCTATACTCTAACGATATGACAAAAAGGTATTTAAAAAATAAATATTAATTGATTGCGAGTATTTTGACTTTGAATATGAATGGTCCTGTGTAGAGTAAATACATATATTACAATTTGTAATATTATATAACAAATAAAATTTCTAACGCTACGGGGTATCGAACCTACATCTATACCTAAATCTATCGCCTAGCAGTTGGGAGTCTTAACCATTGCGCTAAACTTAAAAGTTGAAACTCTATGAAAAAGCCATCCTCATAAGCTACAGCTTAAAATGTTAAAACACCAAATTTTAAACTTTTGTTTTCCAATCAAATATTTCTTATTATACGACGATATGTGAATGTGAAATATATGAACTGTTAACAGGAATATCAATAAAATAATTTTTAAATAAATAATTTAAATCGATTACAATTTTTCTTCCTGTAATATTTCGTTTTTTGGCAATTTAGACTACTTTAAAACTTTCTACAATGACAGGAAATGTCATTTTTTATGAACATTTGAAATTTTTAACGACGGAACTTCGAAACTTGATCGTGAACTTTGACAATTTTTTAATAACAAATTTTTTCAAACTTTCGTGTAAGGTTTGGTTGTTAGGTGGTTTAGACCAATTTATAATGCTTAAGATTGACATAAAATGTCATTCGTTCTGAACAGTTGCAATTTTACATAAAGATGGAACTTAGAATTTTTTTCTTAAAAAAAAAAAAGGACAAAAGTTGTTTTCGCGATAGTCTCTTAGATATTCACTAATTCAATAAATGTTTAGATTATACCGACTTAGGGTATTCAAAAGAAAACCCCTCCAATTCCACTGAATGAAAACTTAACATACCATCTGTATCTCAATATTATTTTATTAATTTTTAACGAGAACAGCGAGAAAATATGTATAAGTAATGATAGAATACTTGTATATGGTTGCCTGATTATCGCCACACTTGATTGAATTTTTTTTATTGAAAATAGAAAACCTGAAGAGGGCCTTGTCTAAACCCTACTTTAATTGGGGCTAAATAGGGCAATTTCTGCACGGGTATGGCAGACTAAAATTGTAAAACAAAACCGATTTGACTAAAATTTGCTACAAGGGTGTTTTTCGGGTCGCTGATTTCAAATCCTGGGTCAAAATTTAGAAAATTCATAATGGCGGATCCAATATGGCGGACCAAAATTGTGAAAGGAAACTGATTCGACTGAAATTTGCTACAAGAGGTTATTTCGAGTCGCTGATTTCAAATCCGGGATAAAAAATGAAAAATTCAAAATGGTGGACCCAAATTGTGCAAAAAAAATATTTGACCGCTTTTTTAAATTCTGGAATTTTGACATTGGATTTCAAATCAGCCACCTGCAAACTCTCCGATAGGCTATTTTAAGTCAAATAAATTTTGTTGTATAATTTTGGTCCACCATATTGGATCCGCCATTTTCGGTTTTTCAATTTTGACCCCGGATTTGAAATCAGCGACCCGAAAAACCCCCTTGCAGCAAATTTTATTCAAATCGGCTCCCTTTTACAATTTTGGTCCGCCATATTGAATCCGCCATTTTGAATTTTTCAATTTTAATTCTGGATTCAAGATCAGCGACCCGAAGAACACCCTTGCAGCAAATTTTAGTCACATCAGTTTCCTTTTACAATTTTGGTCCGCCATATTGGATCCGCCATTTTGAATTTTCAAATTTTGACCTTGGATTCGTAATCAGCCACCTGAAAAACCACCTTGTAGCAAATTTTAGTCAAATCCGTTTCGTTTTACAATTTTAGTCTGCCATCTTGGCTCTGTCATTTTGGATTTTGTATTACATCGACTTACATGTCAGATTCGGATTGGACATGCAAAAATCTACATAAAAACATGTATAGCACATAAAACGTGAAACCTAAGCGTTCTTGGTATTCAATAAACTATTTTTTTTTCCAAAAATTCCATCTTCAACCCAGATTTTCAAGGTCACAATTTTTTTGTTTGACTTTCTCTATAATTTTCTATATTCGGAAAGGTTTTTTCTTTAATTAAAAAAAAATATATATATCCCTCTAGGACATTCCGATCCAAAGTTTTACGATTTTGAGACAGAATTTCAAAAGCCTCAAAATCGCGCCGCCGCTGATTCGAATTCGGCGCCATCGGCGTGGCGGCGCAGCGACATATCGGCGCGCTTACGTGATCTACAGTTTTCATGGTACCGGATTTAAATAAATATCTTATGCTGGAAATTGATTTTTTGTTCCTTCCTATTTTTATATTTTCCAAACTGTATGTCAAAAAAACAAATACTAAACTAGACCGTCACGCCGCACAGTGGGGAAAAAATGACTTTTTTGGTTCAAAATAACGTACAGTCCACAAATATTGACCGATTTTTACAAGACATTTTTTTAAAAAAGCTTATGAGACTTCAACTAGAGTTGTTGTGCCTGATTTTCAAATTAGGCTTTCAATTTTTTCATAAATAAACAAATATGACGAAAACAATCGCCATTTCTTCTATTTGACGTTTCCGGTGCTCGTCAATAACAGGGACATTATTGAAATCACCTAAGTTTCATAGAGTAACATTAGCTAAGGATGTTCCAATGTTATATAATAAACAAAAAAATTTCTTGTAAACAAATTATTTGTTGAATGAATGTTTTCAACGATTGTTTTTTTAAGTTCTATTGCAAGAAATTTGGATAAAAACAATATAATGATGAAGAAATTTCTTCTTAAGATGATTATTGTCAATATTATAAACAAATTTTACATACAATTGCATTAATCAGGCATTTTTTGACGGAAAAATTCGTTTTTTTCGATGTCAGTTTTTTAAATTATGAACTTTATGATCATTTTAGCAAAATTTATGATTTGATGAATTATCTTATGATTTTTTAAAATAAATTCAATGAAAAAATGTATGATTGGGGCATCTGTCGACGAAAAAATTCTGAGAAACTTAAACTGAAAGGACTGAGATTGAAAAAAAAAACTTTTTGGTTGACAAATACCAAAATAATGCATATGTTTATTAAATTTGTTCAAAACATCATAGAAAGAATCTTTCTGTCGACAGATGCCCCAATAATGCATTTGTTCTTAATAAATTTGTCTTAAAAAATCATGAAATTGATCCAAAAATGATGAATTTTGCTGAAATTATCATAAAGTTCCTAATTAAAGAAATTGAAATCGAAGAAAACGAATGTTTCGGTCGACAAATGCCTGGTTAATTAATTTGTTTATTAAATTTGTTTTAAAAAATCACAAAATTTATAAACTAATCATGAGTGTTGCTGAAATTGTCATGAAGTTTCAAGCTAAAAGGACTGGCTTTGAAAAAAACTAATTTTTCTGCCGACAACTGCCTGAATAATGCATTTGTTTAAAGAAATCACAAGATCAATCAACAAATGATGAATTTCGCTAAAATTATCATTACATTCAATATTAAATAAATTGGTATCGAAAAAAACGAATTTTTCTATCGAAAAATGCCTGATTAATGCAAATGTTTATTAAATTTGTTTATAAAATTCACAATAATAATTTTAAAAAGAAATTTCTCCATCATTATATTGTTTTTATCCACATTTCTTGCAATAAAACTTTTAAAAAACCGTAAAATTATTGATAATCGTAGAAAAAATTCTTTCAACAAATAATTTTGTTATAAAAAATTTGTTTGTTTTGTTATATAATATTGGAACATCGTTAACTGATGTTACTTTATGAAACTTAGGGAATTTCAACAATTTTCCTGTTATTGACGAGCACCGGGAACTTCAAATAGAAAAAATGTCAATTTTTTCGTCATATTTGTTTATTTATAAAAAAAAGTAAAACCGAATTTAAAAATCAGGCTCGACAACTCTCTTATGAATCCTATCAGTGTTTTCTTCTTTGAATTTTCCTTCAAATCGGTAAATATTTGTGGGCCACCGAGAAGCGAAGAAGGCGGCGCGCCGGCGCGCTGCCCGCCGCCGATTAAAATTGCTCAAATCGCCGCCGCCGGTCTAAAGTCTGTCAGCGCAACCCTCTAATATGAGTACTTCTTAATGTTTGATAAGGTTTAATGAATGATTAATATCGTAATATATGTACGAAATAAAGATGTTTGGCATAAAATTTGACAAAAAACATAGGAAAAGTGTTGCAATCTCGAAAAAGGTTGATAAATTATTTTATGAGAACCCACCCCAAAATTATTTCCTGCGTTCGTCCCTGGATAAGACTCCCGACTGCTAGGCGATAGATTCAGGTATAGGTATAGGTACGAAACCCCGTAGCTTTAGAAATTTTATTTGTAATATAATGTTCAAAAATGTAATATATGTATTCAATCTAAGCAGGACCATTAACATTTATAGTAAAAATAATCGCAATCAATTATTATTTATTTTTTGAATACCTATTTTGTGTATTTCCATCTGTGTAGTACGAACCTTCAAATATCAAAGTCGGCCCCACATTGTTGTCCAAGGTTGGGCCGACATCATCTTAATAGATGACCCATATATGGGATCAAATGTCGGGCCGACTTTGAGAAGCCGAAGGCGGTTGACCGTTATCATTTAGCTGGTTGGCCCGACCAGTGGTGCACAAAGTTGGACCGACCGTCCGACGGTTGGCGATTTGCACCCCGGAGCAATGCATATCGCAGGCATAATTAATGCGATAAACAAACATAAAAACACTAGTAGAAAACTCCATCCGGCCATTTTCACAATGATTGCATGGAGAAACCGTTTTATTGTTACATTTTTAAGAGTTTGCAACGACCTTACATGACAAAAGCCATATAACCGTCAAGACAACAAGAACAAAGTTACTACTAGCGCCGCCGCATGGCCGTTTCTCAACACATGGAACATTTTCAACTCTCGGAGACAGGAGGGTTGTCTTTTGAAAGCAGAAAATTTATTCTGTTTATCTCGAAATACCTGTGGTTTTGCGCAATGGAAGTGATCCTGCAATGCACGAGGTAGGTGCACTCAGAAAACGATTTGGTTGAATCAACAATATTTTTGTTGATTCAACCATAGAATTTAGTTATTATATGGACAACAAAATATTTGGTTGACCCAACTCAATTTTTTGGTGGTTTCAACAAAATCTTTTGGTAGTTGGAGTATTTGGTTGATTCAACAAAAAAAATTGGTTAGGCCAATCAAATATTTTATTGAATCGGCAAAAATTTGTTTAATTCAACCAAATTTTCATGTATATCCAACAAAACAGTTTGTTTGGTTCAAGAAAAGTTTTTTTCTGAGTGTGCTTTCGAATTATTACACAAATGTGGAAAACGAGGAGTATATAATTGACCAGTCTTAAATCTGGTACGTACACACATCGCACAGAACTGATATCAAACTTCCACTTGAATACTCGTTTTTGGTGAAGCCAATGTACAGCAGTGGTATTCCGAGGCCGTGTCGAAATTCGAAAATCGAACGGACCTCTTTTTCTAACGTGTGGGGATAGAAAGAGAGGTCCGTTCGATTTTCGACTTCGAAGCGGCCGCGATGTTCCACTGCAGGACCTTGGTCTCCTTATGGCTATTCTCCATGACTCATGTATTAGCCATTTTCATTTTATCGCGAGCAAACTTCACTTTGTCGAGTGCTGAGGGGAAAATAATGGCACCACATGGATGGGACAAAACTTTATTTTCGTGATATATTCGTGATAAATAATAATTATTATCATTTTTTTTATTTCATATTAGTTCTTAAAAAATATAAAATAATTTGCAGATTCACTTATAAAGACAAAATTAGTTTGTACGAAGATAATAACAAAATAAGGCCAAAATGGACCAAACCCTATATGCATTTGGTCCATTGTTTTCCCCTCAGCACGCAGCGAAGTAAAGTTATTGTGTTTCAGTGAAAATAGTTAATAATCTTTAGGATTTTCACATCTTTGAATCAGCTATAATGTGTCTCTCAAAAATATTCCTTTTTAATTAGCGCTATATTCAGGCTTCCAAACATTTTATTTTCAGATATGTTTCAGCGATTTGAAAATCTGATTCATTAATAATCATATTCAACATACATTATGCTGCAACTCCCTATTTCAAATATTTTGCCAAAATCTTTGGTTCGCTTCTAAGAGTATTTGTAGCCAGATCAACGATAAATATTGAAGGTTCAGCTATACATTTTTTCGCGCATTCCTATCAATCATAAATCTATAATTGAAAATACAATACAAATTTTTTTGCTATAGTAGAAGTCTTGAAGTATGTGAAAATAATCCAGAAATTGATTTAGCTAAAGAAATGCAGCTGCAAGATACCCATGGTTGAATTTTCAAAAGTGTTTTCGTATTTTTGTATTACCGACTTATCCGAAAAGGTTCTCCGAAATGCGCTCGTGCGGATGCAATAAGACCAAATCTTCGCGCGCGCGCGTGTGTGTGTGTGTGTCTGGATGCTCGTACGTTTGGTTTGATTTTATCGCATAGACGTAGGCACTAGGCATGTCATATTTTTATAAAAAGTGTTTTAGAGGTTCAATTTGCCAACCTTGTACTATTACTAAATATTGACTAGTTATATATGCTTGTATAAACATATTTTACTTGTTTATGCTATTCATTTCAATTCAATAAGAAAAATATGTATTTATATTTTACTAACACATTTTTCTGGGGTCAATCTAGTATTTTAGTATCCATCAAATAATTAACCATAAGCTGCGATTTAGTTTGTTGATTGAACCAAATATTTTTCCAAGTAAATTCATTCAATTTTATTTTTAATAGAAATTATTTCCAACAAAATGTAATGTATGTTTCCAAGAAACGGGATGTGTCATTTTCAAAGTATAGTTTGTCGTGCTACATTGAAAACGTAGCCCTTTTTTTCTACACTTTAGGTTGTTGTGATTTTTTGGGTCAGGCATTCTCTTTAACACAAATCTGGCTGTTTGAAAATGTAGGAATTTCTTCAAAGAAAAAAGGTCAGTTACATAACTTTACACTTTACTATTGTGATAGCTCAAACGATTCTTGAGATAACCAGTAAAAAAACATTGAAAATTGGTGAAAAAATGAGGTTTTATAGAAAGTGTTATACCGAGCCAAGTATTTACTTTTTATAAATTAAATAGTGGTCAGTTTCTTGACTTTTTGATGCGAAAAAAAAATTAACAAATTTTATAGTTTCTGCAACGACCGTTACAAATGTCAAGGAACGTAATAAGAACGCCCTAAAAACGTTCTATGTGAGGCCTAATAATGTTTTAAAAACGTCCAATGTCCAAAATAAGCTCTAAAACGTATTTTGGACATTCAACGTTTTAGAATGAGGTTTGGCCTATTACAGGACGTTTCTAGTACCCAATAGGAAATTACAGACTTGGGCCGATGCTTACAACCTGCGCGGTTGCGCGCCAAGAGCAATGTTCCAACACTTGGCTAGCAAATCCTGGCGTAGTACGGATATTGACACAATATTGGCAGACCAGTATCGACCCAGTATGGATTCTGTGCAGTATTAAACAAAAATCAGCCCTGGTTCTACGGGCTAATGCCAACGTCAAGCGCAATGGTGACACGACAATGACACAGCCTAGGGCATAGAACTGAATGTAACAAATAGTAAACCACTGTCTCATGATCTTCTGCCGGACCTGGGCGGACTAATGGCACGATACTGATGTCGTACAAATTTTAACAAATGGTGAACTGTTTCACCAAGGTTTTTCGCTGGATCTCGGCGGAGTACTGGCATGATACTGGTGTAGTTCAGACTATAAGCAACGGCCAACTATTGTTCCACGGTTTTGTCCCGGGCCTGGGTGGAGTAATGGCGCGCTAACTGCTGTCGTACGTATTTTAAGGGGTTAACCCTACTTGCAAATTTTGAAAAATTCGATTTTTGGGTTTTGACATTTTCTGAAAGTACATCATTTGAAAAATATTTTCTGAAAGTCTTAATGAAATCTTAATGAAATTGTAGAAGTTATTCAGTCGGAAGCGTAGGCGGGTCTGTCTAGGCCACTGATCTATATACTAACTGGATAGCGTATGGAACACGATTTTCACGCATAGTAGAACGACGCCATTTTCAGCATAACTACACTGTTTCGGGAAAGTTCGTGACTTATTCGGCACAATTTGGCAACATTTGTCTGCCGCGAGGACGAACATTCTCGAATAGTTGCGGAAAAGTTTCAGAACTATTTAAAACTGCGTTTTTCTCGAAATGACGTTTTCAAAGTCGGTGAGCAAGATTTATAGAAAACCGTTTAACCGATCATTTCCAAACTTGGCAAACTTTTTTGTAATATGAAAAAGCAGTCCTTAATCGAAGGAATTTTTTTTTTCATCGTAACTTTTTTTTAATTTTAAAAACGAAGTGTTTTTTTTTTGTTGACAAAAATCGATTTCTCAACTTTGACTGGCCGCCAATTTGTCAAAAACATTCTTTTGTTCAAATCCTTCGGTTAAGGACTAGAAAAACTTATAATTTATTAAAATATTTTTGATTTTCCCATTTTAGATGATCGAGTCCTAAGCAGTGTTGCTCACCGCAATACACCTTCAAAAAATCATACTACGGTTCATCAGTAGTAACTCATGAAATAATGTGTATTCTTAAATGAAAATTAGTTTAAATTAGGTTTATATGATACTCTTTCAAATATACAAACTTTTACCAAAAAGTATTTTTTCATTATTAAAAAAAAAAAAATCGATAAAATTCACTTTTTTATTGCGTTGCAAGTAAGGCTAACCCCTTAACAAATGGTGAACTGTTTCACCGAAGTTTTTCGCTGGATCTTGACGGAGTACTGGCATGATACTGGTGTAGTTCAGACTATAAGCAACGGCCAACTATTGTTCAGCGATTTTGTCCGGGGCCTGGGTGGAGTAATGGCGCGGTAACTGGTGTCGTACAAATTTTAACAATAGGCGAACTGTTGTCCGATGTTTTTTGCCGGATCTCGGTGGAGTACTGACATGATACTGGTGTCGTAAAATTTTGACATATGGCAACTGGTGTCCCATGTCTTTCTGCCAGATCTCGGCGGAGTAATGGCATGTTACTGGCGTAGAACAGACTGTAAGAAACGGCATAAATAATAAATTGCGGACGTCACTTTTCAGTTCGTAAAAAGTAGAGATTTAGCCCCGCTTCATAGGCATCGAAAAGGGCTGAAATCATGCATGTATCATAAAAAGTAATTAAAATAACACCAATTGGTAAAGAATCTGTCATTTTAAATGTGTGGAACGTTTTTCCCTTTTCAATGCTCCTCAGGGATTTAGACAGATACATTTTTTTAATAATTTACAGCAAAAAATTTTTGGATATGAACTTTTTTGTCATTTAGAATGTTAACGTCTTCCAAATGAAAATGTCGTTTATTTTCTTCTCTAAGAATTAAAATATGATGTATGAATCTGTATTCAGTTTATCTTTTTTACAAATTAAACTTACTTAAATTTAAACAAATTTTTTTTATTTCGATAAAATGCCTCTTCATGTCTGAAAGCAAAAGCTGGAAATCGCGAAGGCCGCTAATGCAGTTGCAATACTGGTAGTCTGTACTGAACATCATTATCATCTCTGCCTCATGCCAGTACATCGCCAATACTGGTGCCCAGTACTCCTCTGGCTTCTTTGACAGTAGTCATTTGCCGTACTGTGTTAATACTTACTTCCAGTACTTCACCAGTACTTATACTCACGACTGTCCCAGTACTGAATCACAGTACTTATAGTCATTACGGGGCCAATACTGATGCCTAGTACAGTATTTTAGTACAGCCCCAAAGTTGAAAATCAGTACTAAATAGCGTCATCATCCCAAGACTACGCCACATCGACGCCAGTATTTGCTACCAGCACCAAGCCAATGCTGTCGAACTCTGGCCAGTACTGGCCCATTGCTACGCCAGTTGTAAATTTCTCATTGGGTAGGATCAAATTATGTTTTTTGACCCTAATGTCCAACAAATGTTTTAGGACGTTCTATAAATGTCTTTTATTTTTGTTCTCACTAGAATCAGTAAGAAATAGGACACCGAAATTAATCAGTAAGAATTTTAACTGTTTAACAACGCAAGCTCACTGATTCAAATAGATTGAATTCGCTTGAATTCCCTTGAATCAACTTCAATTCGCTTAAGATCCCATAATTTTTATGGAGTTTGCTACTATATATCCTCTTAAATTTTTCCATGTTCTTCTGCATTTTTTCAAATTCTCTTAAACTCTCTTGAATTCTTTCAAACTCTCTTGAATTCCCTTAAATTCTCTTGAATTATTTTGATTTTTTTTTTAATTATTTTTAATTCGTTTGAATTAGCCTGAATTTTCTTAAATTTATTATAATTCGCTTTCAAAGCAATTCCAATTAATTAAGCAGTTACAGTACAATTATTCGCCTGGAATTAAAATAAACTGTCAAATTGAATTCACCGCCAAAAAATTTATCGAAGACTTGTAAAACAAAACAAAACATGTTGAACAACTTCATGTACTCAATTATGACGCGATTTAAAAAAAAAAGGTAAGCCAAAAAATCTTAATAATCGGATGTGTAGGCAGTAACATATAGGTTAAGTGCGCATTCAGCACGATATATATTCAGTGTCATATAAATTAGTGGCCCAATTTTCACTACTTTAGCTTTAAAGAGTTGGGTTTACAGAGTGAACAAACTTACGCCAATGTAGGTATCGATGTCTGGTACCCAAACTAGAATTTATTTTTCTGGGTACAAAGAGGTCTTTAGAAATCAAAGACTCAAGTCAGGCCACAAGAAAAAATCCCGTCTATGTGTACCTCAGAATTACCAGAAAACGTACACATTCACAGACACATGCCTGCACCTACTTTTCGCCTACCTGCCCAAATATCCATCAAAAAGGAAAAAAGAGAGAGAAAGGCAGAGCGGATCAGGATCAGGATCAGGATCAGCATCTGGAATTACAACTTATAACCCGGGCCTAGCAGATTGGTTACGAATGAAAACGACTATCTTAGAACCGTAGAAATACCAATTTTCTTACAATATTTATTCAATATTGTACCAAACAGAATTCCATTAAAACTTTCAAAATTTCAACATTGAGTATAATGATTCAAATACACTGGGACCTGGAATTAGTTACCTTGGATTTATATATTCCTAGAACAGATCGCCCCGCAGTTTCGTGTTGAGAGGAGAGCCCGCGGGGTCGAGAGAGGCTTGCTCAACCATGCGTGACCACCAGCAGCGTAACGAGAAAGGTGCAGTGCACGAATACTCACGCACGTATATTGCGTAATATTATGTATTCTAATTGGAAATGGTTCACACGGCCCTGACTGTTCACGTTTGGTGGCCCTGGAAATAGCATCAAGGCCAATGCAAGGTATGCCCGAAACCGTCATTCAATTCAGATTCCAGTGTAATGCTGAAACTGAAATAAGAAAGGGTAAAAAAAGACTATTAGCAAGTTGGAACCATTTTTCGGTAAAAGAATTGATTACGTTTAACTTAAAACTTTCATATTTTTTTTTTTTTTTTGTAAGAAAAAAGTATTTATGAAGTATAAATTGAGCATCAAAGATAATCAAAATTAAATGAAATTGCCAACATACTGACAATAGGAAGAATTTAATCTTCGAAATCGACCATAAGAATGTCCTCCTTGATTGGTGCTTTTATATATATATATATATAGTACAGCTTACATCGTTGCGAATGGCAGAGATCCTCTCCTAAAGATGGTCAGAAACCACGAGATGATTGGCGAAGGGGCGTTCCTTTACAAAGCCGCGGAGCAAGCTGCCGAGACCCTTGGCCTGAATTTTAACATCAGAAGTGAGGAAAGTGCATTACTCCATCTAGATGCTTCACGTCTAAAAGCCGAAGTAAAGAAAGCAGAGGTTGGAAAATTTCACCAAGAGCTACTCGACAAGCAAATGCACGGAAACTTTCACAGAAATGTAGAAAAACAGTCCTTGTCGAA
>CAKNXH010063254.1:25033-39635 GCA_932178445.1 Andricus quercusramuli
AAATATCGCACCGATTTCATAAAATTTTCAGAAACATTTAAAAAGAACACGAAAATCACGTACAACTGCGTACATAGAGTACAGTCAAATTAGCTGAAAGGAGGACCAACAAACCTTTTGGGAATTTACCCACTCCTTTGGGTAGGGGCCCCTAGTTTTCGTACAAGGTGTGTTCGTCCCTGAATGAAGAAATGTGGGTAATAGTGGACGCTTCAGAACCTGCAGACGTGTATAGTAGTTTCTCCCTCCTCCGCTAGTGTCGCGCAAAAGGATTCTTAGCACGCTAACTGCTTTACCTGCTCCATGCTTTGCTTAATAGTAGAACACTGTACCACAAAAAGTAATTTTTCTTATTTTCATTGTTACATGAAAAATAGATTTTTTTTCGAAAAAAGCGAGCTGTGCCGACAGTCTATATACCCTTTAGATCATTTACACAAAAAATAAGACAAAATGGCTTCGCCGTTTGACCTGAATCCATTATCTATGATTTACACTCGAGTTCCAGGGCCCTTAATTTGCTTATACGATCTTTATTTTAACTACAAACAATAATTCAATGAAAATTTAAATATTAAACAAAATTTTCATTAATAGACAAATATTTTATTATCGTATTTTCAATAAACAAATAACATTTATCAAGAAACAATTTTTCTAAATATTAAAATTCTACAATTTTATAATTAAGGAATATCCTAGTTCGGATATTTTATAATTAGGCAATTTTATGTCGGGAATTTTGAAATTCGGTAATAATATAAACTCTTCGAGAATTTTCCAATTCGGGAATTTCATGGTTTTTGGAATTTTATTATACGGAAATTCGGCAGTGTCAAGAATCTTATTTTTGTGGATTTTAAGGCGCTTCGTCAGGCTTGATTTTTAGCCCATGTATTCGTTTTGACATGAATCCCACTAAACAGATGAATTGCCCTTACGAAAAGATATGACAGGAAAAAAATGAAAGGTGTGTGATTTTTTCCCTGTCATTTTTCTTCTGTCATTTTTTCGCGACCACAAGCAAGCGACAGGCAAAATGACAGAAAAACGACAGCCGAAAATGACTGGCCCTAATTGGTCATAATTTATAATAATATCGTGTAACATTATAAATTATCGACGACTTTCAGACTTATTCGTAAACCATTTAAAATTTCCTGTGAAGCTTAAAAAATCATTAGCAAAAGAAAACTATTATGGGAATTTTCATGATGAAACACCTTTCTGTAGCCTGCTGCTAATTCCGAATTATCTTCAAACACATAAATTGTGGAATGTGTTCGATTTGCCATTTTAATGCCTCCTTATCCTTACGAAGTGCTAAACTTCAGTACCACGGGCAACCATTTCAGACTATTTTCAACTTTCTTTATCCCTCAACAAGTTCAATGCGTGCTCCTAATTTCATGATCCAACAAAGAATGGTCTCTCTACGCGCATCTAAAAAAAAGTAAACCAATCAAAGTGTCCGTAGGTTGCGCGTGGCGGAACCATTCTTTGTTGGATCATGGAATTAGGGGCACGCATTGAACTTGTTGAGGGATGAAGAAAGTTGAAAATAGTCTGAAATTGTTGCCCGTGGTACTTAAGTTTAGCACTTTGTAAGGATAAGAAGTCTTTAAAATGGCAAATCGAGCACATTCCACAATTTATGTTGGAAAATAATTCGGAATTAGCAACAGGCTACAATGAGGTGTTTCATGATGAAAATTCCCATAATAGTTTCCTTTTGCTAATGATTTTTAAACTTTACAGAAAGTTCAAATAGTTTACGAATAAGTCTCCAAGTCGTCGATAATTTATAATATTACACGATATTATTATAAATTATGGCCAATTAGGGCCAGTCATTTTCGGCTGTCGTTTTGCCTATCGTTTTCCTGTCATTTTGCCTATCGTTTCCCTGTCATTTTCTTGTGGCCACGAAAAAATGACAGGAAAAAAATGACACACCTGTCATTTTTTCCCTGTCATATCTTTTCATAAGGGTGTTCGATGTAATATTTGAACCGGATAATCTCAAGGCCATTGTGCCTAACCTATCTGACTCTTTTTTTCGAAAAATTGTCTTGTTTTTTGTTCTAATTAATCGAAAATGTGGTTCATTTCTGCGCCTGCAAATGAGCAATCCGCCACCAGGAAAGTACCCCCGTTGAACCTAAAATAGGCGCTCCGAATCTCAGAGGAAATTTATCCTAATTCACCGTGACGGTTTTCGACAGGGACGCACTGGGACATCAATGCAGCCCTGGGTATGCCCTCGGCGGCCCTCCAGGCTCGCGGCCCATCGGGAAATCTCCAAAATTCCAGACGGCCAGTCCGTGCCTGGTTTTCGAGGATGCATCCTGACACGATTCGAGCCGCTTGAACGAAAATTATAATTATTAAAATATACATAAATTGAATTTTTATATGCTGCATTAGGTTCATTACATAATTACGAGACCATTAAAAGAAGATAGAAAAAAATCGGTTCACCTGTTCAATTTCTGTTGGGAGTTTTGGTAATGTTGCATTTTATTCGAGATGACCTTCAACATTGAGAATATTAACCGAATTTCCAAATACTTTTTTTCATTTTTTGTTTCAAATTATATCATCTTCAAATTTTATCAGCTGATTAAAATTTCATCGATCCGTGTTTTGCGCAATTTTAGATATTGTAACAGTACTCATTGTCGGTGGGTGATTTACTTTGGTCTTTATCGAAAGACAAAACCAGAGTCAAGGATGATTAATCAATTCATATTCATTGAATATTCAATTCAATTCAATTCATCGAATCTAATTGTTATAAACAAGTGATATTAACAAAATGTAAACATATTGTACATTTTGCTTCAAAGTATATTTGTTACTTGAAATTGCTTGATTTTATCAACTCGATCATCTTTGATCATGAAAATTTGTTGTATGGTATAATTTTTTTGTTTGATAAACAAATTATGTGAACAAATGCATAGTTTAGGCGTTCATTGGCAGAAAGTAATACTTTGTTTTTACAGTCATCATGAAGTAACACGAGTGGTGATGTTTATTGATGAAGACTTGTCAATCGATATTATTGGTTTTTGTTATAAACAAATTTTATAAGGAAATGCATCTTTTGACCATTTAGATATAGAAAGTGTTATTCGTTTTTCTTTCTACACGTCTTCAACTTACATAAGTGGTGATATGCAGTGACAAGGAATTGTCAATGAATATTACTTTTTGTTGTAAACAAATGTTATAAACAACCCAGCTAACCTGTTACCGTCCTGAAAGGTTCCTGAATGATCACATGTTTTCAGAGGAATTGTTACTTGTATGTCAGTCTCCTAGCAGGTAACGGCATAATCGCCGTAGTTTACTAGGGAGGCTTGTTTGCGACCGTTCCCTGTCAGACTAGTAACATGGTGGTAACAGCCGGCAGCGATCTTACTGGACAGAAAAACTTCGTGCGCATGCGCAAGGAATAGGCATTAATTGGCTCTGTGATTTCCCGCACAATTTAAAAGTATGCAAACGTAAATAGCTTTTACCTTGATTTTGGAATATTTTGTTTATATTTTTGTATAATTTAAACATAATAATAATTATAATTATTTTGTATAGAAAGAATTTATTACAATATAATTATTTTAATTAGTTATTTAATTTTTATTACACCATACATTTTGGGTCTAACCTCTAATGTAATTTCTTTTTCGTAAGGGTTCTGTTTTTTTATAACAGATATGTTCACATATTATTTCACTTTTCTGGAACTTATTTATCATTTAATTATGTCCCTTTCCAACATTTTTGCAAAAGTATTTATAATTATAATTCCGAAACTATATATATTTTGAGGTTAGGCTGTCATTGCACGTTGCGTTTCCAAACATCACTATGTTACAAGCATGTGATTACAATGGCGGGATAATGTTACCTGCTTCGATTGTAATTTGTTACTACTTTGAGTGGGAAATATATTGTCACTGGGTGACCAGCAGGGAAGTCACCAGTGACTGGTTTTCTGAATCTTGTTACAATTATGTGACTATTCGGACTAGTAACTATGTTAGCTGGGAAATGCATAGTTTGGTCGTTTATAGGCAGAAAATAATAGTTTTTTACAATCATCTTCAAGTTACGCAAGTGGTGATGTTTTTTTACGGAGGATTCTCGATCGATATTACTTGTTTTTGTTTGAAATAAATTTGATCAATAAATGCATGTTTTGACCATTTATAAATAGAAAGTAATCGTTTTTCTTTCCAATCCTCTTCAAATTACATAAGTGATGATATTTATTGGCAAAGAATTGTCAATCTACTGTTACAATATCTAAAATTGCGAAAAAAACGGATCGATGAAATTTTAATTAGCTGATGGAATTTGAAGATGATATAATTTGAAACAAAAAATGAAATAAGGATTTGGAAAACCGGTAAATATCCTCAATGTTGAAGGTAATCCCGAATAAAATGCAACATTACCAAAACTCCCAACAGAAAGTGAACGGATGAACCGATTTTTTTCTATCTTCTTTTAATCGTCTCGTAATTATGTAATGAACTTAATGCAGCATATAAAAATTCAATTTCTGCATATTTTAATAATTATCAATTTCGTTCAAGCGGCTTTAATCGTGTCACACCGTAACAATGGAAAGGACGGATGAGTTACGGCCGCCTCCCTGGGGTGAAGCGTCCTCGAAAAAGTTCATGGCCACTAAAAATCAGCACTCCCGTAATTTTAAGATGATTAGAAAGAAAAAGATTCACTTTCTATATCTGAATGCCCAAACTGTGCACTTGTTTATAATAAAAAAAAATATATTATCGATTGACAATTCTTCATCACCAAACATCACAACTTTTACAATTTGAAGACGACGAGAAAGAAAAACTATTACTCTCTGTCTATACACGACCAAATGATGCATTTGTTTATAAAATTTGTATATAAAAAAACTATGAATTTCTTACAAAATTTGTTTATAGAAAAAAAATACATGGATTGTCAATTCATTGTCAGTGAATATCATCACTTATGTAATTTGAAGACGAGTAGAAAGAAAAACGATCACTTTCTATTTATAAATGGTCAAAAGATGCATTTACTGACAGAATTTATTTGAAACAAAAAAAATAATATCGATCGAGAGTTCTGCGTCAAAAAACATCACCACTTGCGTAACTTGAAGATGATTGTGAAAAACTATTACTTTCTGTCTATAAACGACCAAACTATGCATTTGTTGATAAAATTTGTTTATAACAAAAAGGAATATCGATTGACAATTCCTTGTCACTGCATATCACCATTTATGTAAGTTGAAGACGTGTAGAAAGAGAAACGAACACTTTATATATCTAAATGGTCAAAAGATGCATTTCCTTATAAAATTTGTTTATAACAAAAACCAATAATATCGATCGACAAGTCTGCGTCAATAAACATCACCACTTGTGTTACTTGGTGATGATTGTAGAAAAATAGTATTACTTTCTGTCCATAAATAACTAAACTATGCATTTTTTCATCAAATTTGTTTAGAAAATAAACAAATAATATGGAATGTCCAATCTCAATAACTAAATATTACCACTCATTTAATTTAAAGTTACTAAAAAAGAAAAACGATTGCTTTCTGCCAATGAACGCCTAAACTATGCATTTGTTCACATAATTTGTTTATAAAACAAACAAATTATACCATACAACAAATTTTCATGATCAAAGATGATCGAGTTGATAAAATCAAGCAATTTCAAGTTACAAATATACTTTGAAGCAAAATTTGCAATGTGTTTACATTTTGTTAATATCACTTGTTTATAACAATTAGATTCGATGAATCGAATAGAACATTCAATGCATATGAGTTGATTAATCATCCTTGACTCTGGTTTTGTCTTTCGATAAAGACCAAAGTAAATCACCCACCGACAATGAGTACTGTTACAATATCTAAAATTGCGCAAAACACGGATCGATGAAATTTTAATTAGGTGATACAATTTGAAGATGATATGATTTGAAACAAAAAATGAAAATAGGATTTGGAAAATCGGTAAATATTCTCAATGTTGAAGTTAATCTCGAATAAAATGCAATATTACCAAAACTCCCAAAGGAAAGTGACCGGGTGAACCGATTTCTTCTATCTTTTTTTAATCTTCTCGTAATTATGTAATGAACCTAATGCAACATATAGAAATTCAGTTTATGCATATTTTAATAATTATCAATTTCGTTCAAGCGGCTCGAATCATGTCACGATGCAACAATGGAAGGGGCGGATGATTGATGAGCGACCCCCTGGGTGCAGCATCCTCGAAAACCGTCACGGTGAATTAGGATAAATTTCCTCTCAGATTCGGAGCGCCTGTTTTAGGTTCAACGGGGGTACTTTCCCGGTGGCGGATTGCTCGTTTACAGGCGCAGAAATGAACCACATTTTCCAATTATTAAAAAAAAAAAAACAAGACAATTTTTCGAAAAAAAGAGTCAGATAGGTTAGGCACTATGCCCTTGAGATTATGTGGTTCAAATATTACATCGAACAACTCATCCGTTTAGCGGGATGCATGTTAAAACGAAAATATGTGCTAAAAATCAAGCCTGACGAAGCGCCTTCACAGTAACGGAACAATAGCCTAATATTCGTAGAACCCACCGAAATTATTGTTTGCATTCGACACGAGCTAAAACCCCGTTTAGACCCAGCTAGTACCTCTTTCTGTTGAATTGAAGAGGCCCAATGTAGAACCTTTATAGACCCATGTATGCTCCCACAAGGGACTTGAAAACATAATTTTATGCCTTCGACACCAGCTAGAACCCGTTTCGAACCAGCTAGTAGAACCACGGTAGACCCATATGTAGGCTCCCGTAAGGGAGGTGAAAGAATAGTTTTTTGCATTCAAGACCAGCTAGAACTTGTTATGACCTATCTACGACCGCGTTCTGTGAATGAAAGAGGCCCTATATAGATCCACGATAGACCCATATAGGCTCCCATAAGGTACATGAAAAGTAATTTTTGGCGGTCGAGACCACCTAGAACCCGTTTTGACCCAGCTAGGACCGCGTTCTGTCGAATAAAAAGGCCCATTTAGAACCACCGTAGACCAATGTAGACTGCCATAAAGGACTCGCAAATAATTTGTTGCATTCCACACGAGCTAGAACCCGTTTAGACCCAACTAGGGCTCTATTCTGTGAATAAAAGGGGCCCCACGTAGAACAACGGTAGAACCATATAAGCTCCCATAAGGGACCCAAAAACATAAATGTGAAAATACGTTAGATCTATGTCGGCTCCCATATGATACTTGCAAATAATTTTTTCATTCGACACCTGCCAGAACTACTTTAGGTCCAGCTAGGACCGCGTTCTCTGCATTTAAAAGGCCACATGTAGACAAGGGCAGACCCATGTAGGCTGCTGTAAGGGACTGGCCAATAATTTTTTGCATTTAACACCTGCTATGACCAGTTTAGAACCAGCTAGGAGGGCGTTCTGTGGATTGAAGAGGCCCCATGTGGAACTACGGTAGACCCGGGTTGGGTCTCACAAGGGACTTGCAAATAATTCTTTGGATTCCACACCAGCTAGAACCCGTTTAGATATAGCTAGGCCCGCGTTCTTTGCTTTAAAAAGGCCCCATGTGAAAATAGGTTAAATGGATGTAGGCTCCCATATGAGACTTGCAAATAATTTTTTCATTCGACACCTGCTAGAACTCGTTTTGATCCAGCTAGAACCGCATTATCTGCATTAAAAAGGCCACATGTAGAACAAGGTCAGACCCATGTAGGCTGCCATAAAGGACTTGCAAATAATTTTTTGCATTTTACACCTGCTAGAACCTGTTTAGAACCAGCCAGGAGCGCGTTCTGTGGATTGAAGAGTCTCCATGTAGAACAACGGTAGACCCATGTAGGCTCAAATGAGGGACTTGCAAATTAGTTTTTGCATTCGACACCGGCTTGAACCCGCTTAGACCCGGCTGGGACCCCATTATGCGGAATTGAAGAGGCCCAATGTAGAACCTTTGTAGACCCATGTATGCATTTCAGACTGGAAACCCGGTTTTTGGCAGAAAATATTTCTAACGCACTGGTAACCCTAGACCTGGCTGCACTTGAGTAACTGGCTTTCAAGGTTGGATCGCAAAACGTCACCGCCTTACACAACCTATACTTTACTGGCGCCTCCTTCGACCTTTCGGAGCTCCTCTTTAACTACATGACTAAGCTTCATTTTGTTCGTAGCAATCTGGCTGCTTTCCTTGTCAAATTCAACTGTGCAAACAGAAGATGCCTCTTTCAAAACAGTCTCCTTCACAAAGGGAGTCATGATATCAACAATTACAGCCGATAGATCAGTAAAGATAAAAGGTCTCACTAGATGATCAGACTGATAATCCCGCAGGAACGGGTTCACAATTTGCGACACAAATCGGAAAAAAGCTAGCTTAGCAGGCAAAAGTTTGTCTTTCAGGGCACTTTTTACGTTCTTGAAATTCTTAGAAGTTATTTTGATCTTCTCTTCTTTTACTTTCGTCATAAATGTCTTAAGGTAGGGAATGGCTGTAATGCCTGTCTCGGCTGCACCCTCATTTTCCAGCCATCTTACAGAGCGTAATTTAGCAGGGAGAGGCGGCTTCTCTGGCTTGATAAATCTAAAATAATCACTTTGTCTTGCAGGAGTGTCTTTAAATAGATAGTAGATAGATCTAAGAAAACTATCAATGTCCAGAAGACAGATTTGAAAGCCTCCTTGAAACTATTGTTAAGAATGTGCATGCCACATGAAACAACATCGACCAGAGAAGGGCGGTTTACCCCATGAATATCTCGCAGATCATTTTCTAGCTCTCTTAAAAATGCCCAGTTGACACTAGGGCCAACTGCAGACACTTGAACGATTTAGTTCATGCATAATTCACTGAATTGGCCCATGAAAGCCTCTTGTAAGTCCTTCGCCCGACCATATCCGAGAAAAGCTGGGGAGAAATAGTGTGTTTCTACTTCTTTAAAAGTAAAGATTTTTTGTTCAAACTTCCATCAAAGAAAGTGACAAAAGAGTCTGCTGCCTTTATGTCAACAAGAAGTTTCCCAAAGTAGTGGGGAGCCAGCCCATGATTGATGCTATACCCACTCTTACTGCGCTGCAGTTGTATGGAGGATGCTATGCTGCTATCAGGAAACATCCGAGGGAAGAGAGATACCTGTATTCCTGTGGCCGCAGCAGAACAGTGGTTTGCCACCAGTTGAAGACACCACAATATCTCAGCTGATGTGACGTCGTCCTTATGCAAGTACATCTTTAGGCGATTCCTCTCCTCAGTGGATGCACCCGATGGCCGCAAGGTGTCATCGACGATGTCACCAGAGGATGCGGTCGACTGCAAAGTTGTCCGAGAGGAACCAAGCCAAGTAGCGCTGGGCTCAACTACTTCCACGGCGGGCGGGTCGTCCGGATTCTCATCAGCAAGCGTCGATATGTGAGGGGCAGCCTGGATGCGTGGAAAAAAAGCAATAGTCTTAACATCGCCCTGTGGATTGCAATTTTGCTAGAAAAGTGGGCTAAAGACAGCAAACTCAGCCTGTCTACAAGGCAACTTCACTGCCGGTGAATGACTCGAATGAACGAATTACCAGGTCCAACGACTCAGTGCCGCCGCCAAGGCAAAATGAAAAATGGAATACGCTATATTTTGCTTTTTTTCTCGCTAATTTTATGCTAAGATAAAAATGTTTTTGCTCTTTAAATGTTCGAGAAGAAGGTAGAGGCGCTAGAACGGCATCGACTAAGCGCCATCACCTGTGAAAACTCATTGAAAATTATTATAATCAGAGAACCCATTTGGGGAGATTTTTTCTCTCTTTTTTTGCTCTTCTTTGGCATATAATACGTGTCCCAACAAGCTGCCCCTAAGTCACACATACCAACCCCTCGTGATCAAAAATGTTCTAAAAGTGTAAAAACAACTTCAAACAACGTAAAGATGATTCAGAACTTTAAGTTGATTACTCACCTCTTTGAAATTTACCCCTTTTACAATTTACCCCAGAAACAACCCTTAGACGTAAATGGACGCAGCCAAACTTACTGTTAAGGCACTGTTGGAGGAGAATTTTTGTTTTTTGTTGCTCTCCAATGGACAATTAAACGTGTCCCGAAAAACCACCGCTGTCACACATACCAACCTCTTGTGATCAAAAATGTTCTAAAAATGTAAAAACAACTTTACACAACGTAAAGATGATACAGAACTTTAAATTAAAAATACCACATAGTTATCTTTTATAAGTAAATCAAATTAAATTAATTAATAATTAAATTCAATTAAATAAAAAAATAATTTTACAATCTACAGAAGTTTAAACGCCCTAGGCAATGCTTTTTGCCACCGGGGTGTACATTATTCCAGGTAAGAATATTTTATATACTAATTTTATATGCAAAAATATTTATTGAAATGACAAAACTATCGCTAATTTATATATGAAAGTTCAAACAGAATTTGAAGACCGAGAGTTCTAGATTTATCCGCTACTCAAAATAGTTTCTTGATTTTCTTGCTCCTCGAAAATAAAGTACCGTCTTCTTTTGCTACTCGAATTTGGAGTTATAAATTACTCTGCTACTCGAATAATAGAATGCCGATTTTTTTGCTCCTTGAAAATAAAGTACCGGATTTTTTGCTACTCGAAATTGAAGTTCCAGATTATTCTGCTACTCGAATAATAGATTCCCGATTTTTTTGCTACTCGAAAATAACGTACCGGATTTTTGTACTACTCGAATTCGAAGTTCTTGATTATTCGAGGAGCAGAATAATCTGGATCTTCAATTTCGATAACCAAAAAATTCGGTACTTTATTTTCGAGGAGCACAAAAATCGGGAATCTATTATTCGAGTAGCAGAATAATCTAGAACTTCGAATTCGACTAGTAAAAAAATCCGGTGCTCTATTATCGAGGAGAACAAAAATCGGGAATCTATTATTCGAGTAACAGAGTTATCTAGAACTTTGAGTTCGAGGTGAAAAAAATGCGGTACTTTATATTCGATGAGCGAAAAAATCGGAATTCTATTATTCGAGTAGTAGAATTATCTGGAACTTCAATTTCGAGTAGCAAAAAAATCCGGTACTTTATCTTCGAGAAGGAAAAACATTAAGAATCTATTATTCGAGTAGCGGACTAATCTAGAACTTCAATTTCGAGTAGCAAAACAAATACGGTACTTTATTTTCGAGGAGCAGAAAAATCGGGTATCTATTATTCGAGTAGCAGAATAATTTACAACTTCGAATTTGAGTAGCAAAAGAATCCTGTACTTTATTTTCGAGGAGCAAACAAATCGGGAAACTATTATTTGAGTGGCGGAATAATCTAAAACTCACGGACTTTAAATTCTGATCGAACTTACATATAATAATTAACGATAGTTTTATCATTTTAACAAATATTTTTGCATATAAAATATAAAAAATTGTTACCTGGAATGACGTACACCCCGGTGATGAAACGTATTGTCTACGGCACTTAAACTTCTGTAGATTGTAAAGTTAGTTTTTGATTTAATTTAATTGAATTATTAAGTAATTTAATCTGATTTACTTATACAAGATAACTATGTGGTATTTACAATTTCAATTTGAAGTTTTGTATCATCTCTACGTTGTTTTTACACTTTTAGAACATTTTTTATCACGAGAGGTTGGTATGTGTGACTTAGCGGTAGTTTTCCCTGGCGGACCGGCCAAACGCAAACATTACGCTACAGCGTAATGGTAAAGTAATATGGCATTATAATTAATAAAAGAAACAAAATTAATATGTAAACTGTTGCAATTATAATAAAACGTTAAAATGTACGTTAAATGGTCATGCCGTAATTGCAACAAGTTGCTTTCTCGGCGTTAAAAAATAAAAATACAAAGTGGCTGTCATTCAAGTGGGGCCCCTACAGACTGGCAACCCACTTGAAGCCGAGTTAGCGGGTTGCCAATATGCAGGGGCCCGACTTCAACGACGGTCACTTTGTTTTTTTATTTTTCATCGCTGCAAAAGCAACTTTTTGCAAATACGGCATGACCATTTAACGTAAATTTTAACGTTTTATTATAATTGCAACAGTTTACATATTAATTTTGTTTCTTTTCTTAATTATAATGCCATATTACTTTACCATTACTTTACCATTACGCTGTAGCGTAATGTTTGAGTTCGGTCGGTCCGCCAGGGTTTCGGGACACGTTTTATTGTCCATTGGAGAGCAACAAAAAATCAAAAGTCTCCTCTAACAGTGCTTTCTGAATATTATGATTTTTGATGAGTTTTATAAAACTATATGTAATTTTCGCAGCGTACATTTACGTCTAACGGTAGTTTTGGAGGGTAAATTATAAAAGGGGTAAATTTCAAAGAGGTGAGTCATCAATTGAAAATTCTGAATCATCTTTACGTTGTTTAAAGTTGTTTTTAAACTTTTAGAACATTTTTGATCACGAGGGGTTGGTATGTGGGTACATTTTTGGGACACGTATTATATGCCATAGAAGAGTAAAAGAAATTTCCACAGGTGGCGGCGCTGAGTCGATGTCGTGCTAGCGCCGCCACCTTTTTCTCGGAAATTTAAAGAGCAAAAAAAATGTTTATCTTAGCATAAAATTAGCAACAAAAGCAAGAAAATATACCGCATTCCATTTTTCAATTTGCCTTGGTGGCGGCGCTGAGTCGTTGGACCTCGAATTACCTTGGCCGCGGGCGGAGAAGTGAACAGCCGGATATCAGCTGTCACCTTCTGAAGCGAAACTGCTTTCTGATGCTTAGTTCCCTCTTTGACATGACTCTTTAGGGTTTGGATTCCCATCTTGGCCAGCTGAATGGTCTTTTTGCAGAAAGAACAATACGCCTCCGTGCTCAATGTCCCTTAAAAATGCCCAAAAATTGAGGGTTAAGTAACCAATCTGCTTGAAAAAACGTTTGTTTTATCTTCGGCATGACTGCTGGGTGGTTTCAGTAACTGCAAACATGAAACACATTGTATTAAATTTAAGATAACAGTATCAAAAGACGAAACAAATTATTAAACCTTGTATGGAATGCATCAAAATGAACGACTTCCCTTCAAGTGAGCCAAAAACTCCGTGAAATTTTCAGTCAAACACAGTGTGAATTAACATGACAATTCTAACTCACCTTGGAAACGGAGTGTCACTCTTCAATAATCTTCACCGAGCCCTTAACGTTGCGGCTTGTCCTTACGCACCGCCCTTCTCTGCGTCCACTACATATCTAATTTATAAACAATAACAGACCTGCCCAATCCTGCACAGGCGAGTCCAACAACACAGCGCGCGGCGTGACCCGAGGGAGCCCAGTGGAACCCAGAGAGCCAAGCCAAAATTAACTTGAGCGTGACTGAAACCAATGCGCATGCGCACCTCATGCTGATATGTTTCGGTCTCTTATGAGTCATCATTTTGAATAAACAAAAGCCATATATGTTAATAATTAAAATTTTAATTCGAAAATAAGAATACGAATTTTATATCTTTAAAATAAATTAATTTTTAGTAAATTATTTGTTTAATTCCCAAAATTAACTTGAGCGTTACTAAAAACACTGCGCATGCGCACCTCATGCTCACATGTTCCGGTCTCTTATGAGTCATAATTTTGAATAAACAAAAACCTTTTTAATTTATTGTTGAGTTTAAGTGAGTGCGGGCTTTTACGCACATGCGCAGTGTGAAAAAAGCATGAGGAACCGATGGAACCGGAACCGGGTCCTGGTAATAACCGGCTCTTCGGTTCCTGGAACCAAGCTAGTGATTGAGAACCGGAACCGGAGCCGAGAACCGGTTCTCGTCAAAAACTTCGAACCCTATTCTCTGGCAGCAGTCTAGTCTAGTAGCGGCGCACTGGCGACCGCTGCACAATAATACACTAGGGTGCCGATAAATGTCCCCTCTCGGTTAGACAGACCCTGGCGGACCGAACGAACGGAGCGGATACGCTACAGCGTATCCTTATAGTATCCACATCGTATCCTCTCCGTATCATGCAAGAAAAACTCATTAAAAAAGAAAGATTAACATTTCACTTGTTGAAATTCGGATTCTACGTGAAATTTTGAGTTAAAGGGTCACAGAGTAATCGCAATAGTTTTTCTTGCAACATTAAAAACTTTTAATAAATATAATACTTATCGATGACGTGCGCTGAAGGCGACTTCAAACGCATCGTCATTCAGTAGCAGTTTAGGCTTTATCCGTCGACGGTGCGTTTGAGGTCGCCTTCAGCCCACGTTATCGATAAGTATTATATTTTTTGAAAGTTTTTAAAGTTGCAAGAAAAACTATTGCGATTACTCCGTGACCTTTTAACGCAAAATTTCACGTAGAATCCGAATTTCAATAAGTGAAATGTTCATCTTCCTTTTTTAATGAGTTTTTCTTGCATGATACGGAGAGGATACGATGTGGATACGATAAGGATACGCTGTAGCGTATCTGCTCCGTTCGTTCGGTCCGCCAGGGACAGTAAATTGATAAGTTTTCCATAGTTTTATGAGTATTATAACTTTTAAGTCATAGTTAC
>CAKNXH010063254.1:71339-81517 GCA_932178445.1 Andricus quercusramuli
GAATTTAAATGACATCAATTATTATAAACAAAATTTAACTGGAAAATTAAGACTTTCAAGGTAAATACTTCAATTACAATTTTTAACCTCAAAAATTATAAAAACTAGCTGTGAATTCGATCTCGAGTGTTTCCACTTTGCTTGTATTTATAATTATATGGTGCTCATTTCACGAGCACTTTGCTTCCCGTTAGCAAATGTATTTGCTTCCTCATAGAGGAAGCATTAGTTATTTTTTTCAATAATAGGCAAACCAAAGTCTTCATTTTGCTCAATATAAAAATAGAAATTTACCAAAAATGAAAAATAACAAAATAATACAAAAAATGTTTTAAATACAAAGACAAATCAGACAAATTAAATCTTGCGTTCGAAATAATAATTTTTTGAGCTGGAAATGGGAAAGGAAAAGTTCTCACGCACCCTATCCCTTTCCCAGCTTTATGATTTCTTCACAAAAATTGTCATAATATTACTCTATTTGAAAATTTATGATCAGAAAGTCTTTTTCTATTCATGCATCAACTTTAAATTATGTCGATGAACAAAGTTTTTCTGTTTGAAACTGATGATTTAGATATTATAAATGAGCAGAACTTCCCTAATCTTCAATAAAGTGTATTATTATTATAGATCAATCGATTTGCCTCGAATCAAGAGATTTTTATTCCGTTCTTGCATCAATTTTGAATTATGTTACTGAAAAAAGTTTTACTATGAAAAACCGTGTTTTCAAATATTATGCAATTTCACAATTTCCATACTCTTCAATTAAATGTATGAATATTATAGGTCAATCGATTCGTCTCGAATCAACACATCTTTTCTGTTCTTGCATCAACTTTGAATTATGTTAATGAAAAAAGTTTAACTATAAAAAAACGATTTTCAAAATATATAAATAACCATAACTTCCCTATTTTTGGATAAAATGCGTTATTCTTATAGGTCAATCGATTCGTTTTGAACCAAGGAATCTTTTATATTGTTGCATCAACTCTGAATTATGCTAATGAAAAAAGTTTTGCTATAAAAAACCGATTTTCAAAATATATGAATTACCAGAACTTCCCTACTCTTTGATAAAATGCATAATTATTATAGGTCAATCGATTCGTTTCGAACCCAGGAATCTTTTATATTCTTGCATCAACTCTGAATTATGCTAGTGAAAAAAAGTTTTACTATAAAAAACCGATTTTAAAAATATATAAATTACCATAACTTCCCTACAATTTGATAAAATGAATTAATATTATTGGTCAATCGATTCGTTTCGAACCAAGGAATCTTTTATACTCTTGCATCAACTCTGAATTGTGCTAGTGAAAAAAGTTTTACTATAAAAAACCGATTTTCAAAATATATAAATTACCATAACTTCCCTACAATTTGATAAAATGAATTGATATTATTGGTCAATCGATTCGTTTCGAACCAAGGAATCTTTTATATTCTTGCATCAACTCTGAATTGTTCTAGTGAAAAAAGTTTTACTATAAAAAACCGATTTTTAAAATATATAAATTACCATAACTTCCCTCCTCTTCAATAAACTGTATTGATGATATAGGTCAATCGATTCGTCCCAAACCAAGGAATCTTTTACATTCTTGCATCAACTTTAAATTATGCTAATGAAAAAAGTTTTACTATAAAAAACCGATTTTCAAAATATATAAATTACCAGAACTTCCCTACTCTTTGATAACATGCATTATTATCATAGGTCAATCGATTCGTTTCAAACCAAGGAATCTTTTATATTCTTGCATCAACTCTGAATTATGCTAGTGAAAAAAAGTTTTACTATAAAAACCCGATTTTCAAAATATATAAATTACCATAACTTCCCTACTCTTCAATAAAATGTATTAATATTATAGGTCAATCGATTCGTCCCAAACCAAGGAATCTTTTACATTCCTGCATCAACTTTGAATTATGCTAATGAAAAAAGTTTTACTATAAAAAACCGTATTTTAAAATATTATGCATTACCATAGCTTCCTTACTCTTCAATAACATTTATTAATATTATAGGTCAATCGATTCGACTCGAATCAACACACCTTTTCTGTTTTTGCGTCAACTTTAAATTATGTTAATGAAAAAAGTTTTACTATAAAAAACCGATTTTCAAAATATATAAATTACCAGAACTTCCCTACTCTTTTATTAAATGCATTATTATTATTATAGGTCAATCGATTCGTTTCGAACCAAGGAATCTTTTATATTCGTGCATCAACTCTGACTTATGCTAGTGAAAAAAAGTTTTACTATAAAAAACCGATTTTCAAAATATATAAATTACCATAACTTCCCTACACTTCAATAAAATGTATTAATATTATAGGTCAATCGATTCGTCCCAAACCAAGGAATCTTTTATATTCTTGTATCAACTTTGAATTATGCAAATGAAAAAAGTTTTACTATAAAAAACCGAGTTTTAAAATATTTTTGAGTGCTAGAAAAAAATGCAATAAATATTTTTAGAAATCCTTCGGTCAGTTTCAAGATATTAGTGAGGAAAATAAGCTCTTCAAATTTCATCAATTTAGCTGCAACCGTTTTCTAGTTATCGTGTTCACAAAAAAGCGTGACATCCACACATCCACACATTCACACATCCGGACAATTGCTTAGAACATTGTATTAGACATTTTTAAATTAGGGAGGGTTTAATTAAATGAATTTAAAAATTTTGAAAAATTTCACCATTACAAAGCTTCCTCTATGAGGAAGCAAAAATAAATTTACTTGAATATTAACTAAAACTAAAATTATTTCATATATTCACATAGCAATGAAGAAGAGGAATAGAAATCTACTGCTATTTTAATTTAAGATGTTGATGAACTTAAAAAAATTTTTCGTCCTGATGAGGAAAACATTTTGTTTTCGAAACGTTGGATACTGACAGTGTGCATTGAAGGATTCAACAACTTATCTCCTTTTATTTGGTCTGAAGTATGTCATAAAAATACCTATTATATTATTATAAATTTTATATCACTCAGACAAACAACATCGCTTGAAACACCATCATTAATCTAACTGATATAATGGTTATGTAATAGCATAAGTAAATTGATATGCGTTTGCGTTACCGCTCTCGCTCTCTTGATTGCACTCTCGCTTTCGATCACTCTTTCGCTAAAACGTCCCAAATCGCGCTATCGTCAAAAATAGAATTTATAAAAAATGTAGAAAGAAATGTTGTAAGAAATGGAAATCATGTAAACCCTTAGGGGACACATTATGAATAAAGATTACAATACTTTTTCAGGCCCTAACAGAAAGAATGAGTTCGTTAACCAGCTCTTTTGATAGACATTCAAAAAGTTAAAGCATTCTCAACATTTTGGAGACCATTTTTTCAACATTTAAAAAATGGATGCACGGCAATTCGTAGAACTCAGAAAGCTAAACAATTTACCCCGATGACTTCTTTCGATGAAAAGGAAATTATCAGAGTTATAGCATTTACAAGATTATCGTAACATCTTTTTGAATTTTGTTGGAAAATCTAAATTTTCAATTTGCAACGCACAAACAATAATGAAAAATAAAAAATTCCATTTTGATGAGAGAGCTTTAAATTTGCTATTAATAATTTGTTGATAGGATGCGTATTTTTTGTTTCAATCGTGAAAAATAACATTGAAAATAAAAAAATTAAATTTCGGAAAAAATGACACAAGCTACCGAAACAAATTGTTCGAGATTTCAATCAGATCTTCTATCTTCCGCGCTCGCGGGTGACTGTGGGTCCGTGCACGACCCTGGGCCTCCTTCACGTTCACCTGCAGGTCCACCAGGACAAGAGTACTTAGGTCGGACGAGGGATGGTCAGTACCGCTCTACCAATGGTTAAAAAAAACAATAAAAACAAATGGGAGAATGAATCAATGAAATAACAATACGATCCCCTGTAATACGCTTGTGATGAGAAAATTATAATAATTGTGGCATTATGCCTTTTATTTCATTATTTTTTAAATTGATGTACGAAATAGTGTTGTAATATAACTCTGAGTATCATAGTCAGTGACTAAGGTACAATAAACGGACAAATGACATTTAAACAGTAATAATTATTTATTATCCCGTTCGTATCATATACGTATATTATCTCGGCACTTTGTTTACAGAACCAGTTGACGTTTTTCAAGGGCAAGCTTGCACACAAATTGATAAACAAAAATTGTGCACCTAGAACACATCTACAAACACTTTATAAATCACTTTTTGAGAGGACGGTAGTTTGGTCTTGATCATAAAACATAACATTGAAAATAAAAATGAAAAATTGGGGGGGGGGGGGGAAACGAGAAAAAAAAATTAATAGACAGAAGTTGTTCACCCAAAGAATAGATACAAATTTGTTATAAATTATTTTTTTTTACAGGATGCGCATTTGTTTTAATTGTAAGAAATAACATTATTATGAAAAAATTAAATTTTTGGACAAGCGGCACAAGCTACGGAAAAAATATATGGACAGAGTTTGTTCCATTTTTTATTAATAATTCTTTCATTAGACGCGTAGTTTTGTTTTAATCGTAATGAAATAACATTAAAAATAAACAAGTTAAATGTTTGGACAAACGGCACAAGCTACAAAAAAAAATCTAAGAATAAAAGTTGTTCGCTCAAAGAAGAACTACAAATTTATTATTAATTATTACATTCTCATCATTTATGATTGAGAAAGTATTAGAATTGTCCAAAATTTGACACCACAGTTTTTCAACGGATCTGCCGGTTCATCCGTAAACACGATAACTCTAAAAAAAATGAACGGATCAAATCGAGCTTTGGCACACTTCTTTTAGGTCCTAAAATCAAGAATGAGTTTGTTGACCCACATTCCTTGACCAACGGTTATGGTTTTATCCATCGAAAATGCTATTAAAAAATCGAATATTCTGTTTTTACGTCAAACCACAACAGATATGTGAAAAAGATTTGACAGGAGAGTTAAAGCTCTTCAAAATATCTACAATTTTTGTTTCGACCATTTTTTGATAGGACTCGTTATTTTTGGTTTTAGGCATAAAAAATTAATAGGTCGAAATTTCTAATTTTAAGCCAAACGACGACAGACAAGAAAGAAGTTTCACATAAGATTTCCAGCTTTTTAAAAGACCTATAATTTTTCATTTGATTATTTTTTTTTAATAAGATTTGATAGGGTGGGAGGAGACGGAAAAATTCGCAGTAGAGGGGAGGGTGGAATCAGACCATCAGCCATTGAGTCTATGGATAAGAGGTGAGGGTGGCGGAATACAAGTGGCGGGAAGAAGTCTCCATAGGGGAGAGGGTGACCTGGACGAGGGAGGCGGTGGAGAAGTATCAAGAGGAGCTAGGAAAGGTACGCTTTGGAGGGGAGTCGGTGGAAGAGATATGGGAAGATCTGAAAGAGAAGGTGAGAGGGTGTGTGCAAAAGAAGGTATTTAGAAAGAAGAAGAAAGGAATGGTGAAGCCGTGGTGGGATAGGGAATGTAAAAAGATGAAAAGGAAGGTGAAAAGGAAGTACAAGAAGTGGAAAGAGGATAATGCGAGGAGGGAGGAGTACGTAGAAATAAGGAAGGGGTTTAGAGTGATGCGTAAGAAGGAAGAACAGGAAAAGGAGAAAGAGCTGGAAGAGGAGTTAGCAAATGTTAAGACAGAGGGGGACGTCTGGAAGATAATAAATAGGTTTAGGAAGCGGATGGTGGGGGGCAGCGAGAAGATAGGAAGTGAGGAATGGAGGGAATTTTTTGAAGAATCATTCCAGGGCTCAGATTCAAGGAAGACGGACGAGGGAAGAAGAAGAACGGGGGAGGCAGAGATGGAGGAGTTGAATGACGAAGAGATAGAGAAGCAGATAAGGAAGTTGAAAAGGTCAAAAGCAGCAGGGTTGGATGGGGTGGAGAACGAAGCATGGCTGTTTAGTACACAAGAAGTTAGGGAGAGGCTGGAGAAGGTAGTAAAGAAAGTTTGGAGGGGCGGGGGATTCCCAGGAGGGTGGACAGAAGGGTTAATAGTGCCACTGTATAAGAAAGGAGATAGAGATAGGCAGGAAAATTATAGAGGGATCAAGCTAATGAATACGGCGTATAAAGTATACGCGATGGTGGTGGCAGAGAGACTGCGGAAGGATGTCGAGGGGAAAGGAATATTGCCGGAGACGCAGGCGGGATTTAGGGCGGGTAGGAGTACTATCGACAATATCTACGTTCTGCAGCACGTGGTGGGTAGAGAATTAGCGAAGAAGGGGAAGAGAGTGTACGCGTTTTTTGTGGATCTCAAAGGCGCGTTTCCGTCGGTGGATAGAGGGAGGTTTGTGGGAGGCGATGTAGGATAGGGGAGTAGAAAAAGGCCTAATTGAGAGGGTAAGGGAGATATATGAAGAGACCAAAGACAAGGTAAGAGGAGGGGAGGGGATTTCAGAGGGATTTTGGATGGATAGGGGGTTAGGGCAGGGGTGTCCTCTGAGCCCAAAACTGTTGGCGATTTTAATTGCGGATATGGAAAGTAAGCTGGAGGCTGGGGTGGTAGGAGGAGTCAGGATAGGAGGGGTTAGAATTTGGTCACTAGCGTATGCAGATGACATAGTGTTGCTGGTAAATAGCGAGGTGGCCTTAAAGGAGATGATGAAGAGGTTGAGAATATACCTGGATAAGAAGGGGTTAGAGTTGAATGCGGAAAAATCCAAGGTTATGGTGTTCCGAAAAGGAGGGGGAAGGGATGAGGGAGGAGAGTGAGGGTGGAAGGGAAAGGAGGTGCAGGAGGTGAAAGAGTTTGTGTACTTGGGCTTCGTGTTTCGGAGGAATGGGGGAATGGATGGTCACATAAAAGAGAGAGTGATGAGAGCAAATGTGGTGATAAGGCAGGTGTGAGGGTTGGGAAAGAAGCTATTCGCAGATGATTTTGGACGGAGAATGAAGCTGTTTCATTCGCTAGTGATGAGTGTGTTATTGTATGGAGTGGAGGTGTGGGGGTGGAAGGAAAGTGAAGAGGTAAATAGAATGCAGGAGAGGTATGTAAAGTGGACCCTGGGGTTGGCAAGGAACACGCCTAAGTATATTGTCAGGAGGGAGACGGGGAGAACGAGTGTGCGGATTCTAGCAGGGAGCAGGGCGTGTAAATATGAGGAGAAATTTTTGGAAGAGGGGGGAAGTAGGCTGGTTAGGGAGTGTTGGTGGGAGAAGAAGAACAGGAGAGGGGGTGGGAAGATGGAGGCTGAGAGGGAAAGGTATTTTAGAATGAATGGACTGCAGCTGGATGCACGATAGATGCACGAGGAAGGAAGGAAGGTTTATGACTTGGTTAAGCAAAATGGCATGGAGAGAGAGAAGACAGAGGGGGAAGAGAGAATAAGAGAGTCAAGGTTTAACGGGAACTATGTGTGGATTATGCCAAGGACAAGAGCGCAATATTTATGTGAGAAAGGAGGGAAAGGAAGTCAGGAGCTTATAGCGAGGATGGGGTGTGGGTGCATGGAGGGTTTCAATAGGTTCTGGCTCTCACGGGAGAAGAGGATGTGTGAACTGTGTGGAAAGGGGGATGCAAGAGTGGAGCACTGGTTGGAGGAGTGCGTGGAGGTAGAAAGAAGTGAGATAAGCATGGAGGCATTGTTGCATGAGAAGGGGGAAAAAAAGGGCAGTAGCATGGGTGAAGGGAGTGTTGGGTAAGATGGAGATGAAGAGAAGGAAGGAGGAAGAGGAATGGAGACGGAAAGATTGTAAATAGGAGAGAAAGTAGATATAAGTAACATGTAAATATTGTAAATAGTAGATAAGTAGTAGGTATTAGAGCGAAAACAGAGGTTGGCAAGCGAGGTAATGCGAAAAAATAGGGACATTCGTGCGAGCGAAGCGAAGCGAGGAAGGCAAGGCGATACGAGCGTGCGACTTAGAGATAAGGAATGGATGGATGTTAGTCTTTAAGGGTTAGTTTTAAGAAAATTCTGTAAAAATGGAAGTGTAAGCAAGTCAATTTTTTAAGGCCAGCAGGCTGAAAAATAAACGTTCATCTATCTATAAGATTTTATATTTTTGTTTTGTTTATCGAAAATACTATGACAAAAATTGAAAATTCAAACTTTGAGCCAAACAACGTGAGATACGGCAAAAAGTTTTCAAGACCAATTATAGCTTCCAGAAAGTCCTACGAAATCTGTTTCAACCATTTTTTAATGGTACTTTCAATTTTGATTTTATTTATTGAAAATACTATGGGAAAATCCAAAATTCAAATTTTGAACCAAATAACGTAAAATACGAGAAAGAGTCTCGAAGAGCAATTATAGCTTTTAAAAGGTCCCACAAAATGACTTGAAACCATTTTTCAATAGGACTTGTCATTCTGGTTTTATTTATCGAAAGTACAATTTAAAAATTTCTACAACATTTCTTATTTGAACAATTTTTTGACAGAACTCCTCGTTTTTAATTTTTTCATCAAGATTAATATGCAAAAATCGAAAATTCCAATATTACTCCAAAAGACGCCAGGCACGTAAAAAATCTATAAAAAGACTTGTAGGTTATTTGGTTTTATCTATAAAAAATGATATGAAAACAAAAATCCTATTTTTAGTATAACAACGCGAGATAGGGTACATTGTCTGAAGAAAGGATTGTAATTTTTATTGTAAGGTAATTCATGAAATAAATATGCGTAACTCAAAGCCCACAGAACTTTGAGGAACTTAATTTTTAACTATACTTAATTACGTAGAAAATTCTTAATATGAAGACGCATATAAATACTGGGATCTAAAAGAGATGTTTTTGATGACATTTCATTCAAGGATTCCAAGTGCAAATAAGGAATATCCGATTGCGAAACGCCAGATAAATATATTATCGATCGCGAAGCGCCGAGATCCAACAGCTGCGCGCGCTACGCTCGATGAGAATGAGCCCGCTCAGCGGGCAGATTTTTTTAAAAGTGAAAGTATGCGTGTAGAGCGAAAAAATGTATAATTGAAAAAATGCATAATTTTAATACACTGTCAAAAAAATCTGTACTAGATTTAGTATACATGTAATGGAAGCAAGAATGCACGACATGAAATTGAATTTAGTATACCAGCTTACAGTAACTTTAGTATATGCATATACTGAATTTAGTATGCACGTACATGAAATTTAGTATACGCGTATAATAAATTTAGTATACATGTATACGAAATTCAGTATACGCATATACTAAATATAGTATACGCGTTCCGTTTCGCGTGGGTTCCATCTTCATCGCCTGTAAACATGATCAGATGAAACATGAAATCGAAGAACAAAGTTTTAATTTTCGAATAATCATATCGTTAAGCGACACATACGTTGATAAATTGACTTTCGAAGAGAAGACTTCGCAGATCCTCGCAGAAAGAAGCCGAACCTTGTAGCATTACACAGAACTCAAAAAAATGCAGCGGCATCGAGCCTGCTACCGGTCACGTTGCCGGACTCGCGTGAATCGGAACGCGCTTGCGCAGCTGAATATAGTAAACACGTATATGAATTTTAGTATACAGAAACTATAAAATTCATATAGGTGAAAGAAATTTACTGTGCACTTAATAAATCTAGTATACATATAACTTCATAAAAGAAATTTAGTATACGTAAGTATACTAAAATGACAAAGTGTAATGAATTTAGTAAACGTATAGGAAATTGAATTTGCCCGTGTATACTTAAATTGCAAACATTTTTAACAGTGTACTTTTTGCGCCAAACGAAACGTTTCAAATTTCAGATTATGTATTCCTAATTTTTTGTTTCGCGTAAAAATTATTTAAATTGAACATATTACGTAAGTAGTTAAGGGCGTTGGGTTCAAACTCTAACCTTAAAATTATATTTCCTCATTTCACTAAAAAATATAATAATCAGATATTTTCAGCTTTGAAGGACGACTATATTTTGAAATGGAAGTTTGTTTTTGGAGCGGAAAAATAATTAAACTTAATACCTTCTGCACAAAACGAGGTATTCAAAATCTAGCCTCAAAATTCAATGGTTTCGTTTGAAAGGAAAAGTATTGAAGTTATAAAGATTTTCGCTTTATTCAGATAATTCTATTTAAACAGTGAGTTTGCATACAGAGCGAGAAAATATCTACTTATAATATTTTTCGAGGAAATGGAATTTTGAGGTTAGAACTAAAATGTTAGA
>CAKNXH010063256.1:0-20217 GCA_932178445.1 Andricus quercusramuli
ATGATGAATCTTCAACGAAAAAGTGCATTTTTAACAAAGTAGTTCTACTTTCAACCAAATAGATGTATTTTAACCAGAAAAGATTTTCATTTCCAACGAAATTTTCAAACGATTAGTAGAATTTTTCACCAAATTTGATGAATTCTGAAACAAAATGTAGCTCAACCAAGAAGAATTAAATTTTACCAAAAATAGTTGGAGTTTCTTATTGGCTCCTTTTACTTCAGTTCTCATTTGAACAAAAAACCAGATTTAATTTTCTATCAAATTGTTTACTTTTCAAGGTAAAAAGACGAATTTTCTATAAAAAAATTACATTTTTAACTCGAAAATATGAATCTTCAAGAAAAAAGATTATTTTAGACCAAAAATTTGCATTTTTTACTATAAAAGAGGAAATTTAAAACCAAGAAGATTAGTTTTCTATCAAAAAGATGATCTTTCTGATACATGATGAATCTTCAACGAAAAAAGTGCATTTTTAACAAAGTAGTTCTACTTTCAACCAAATAGATGCATTTTAACCAGAAAAGATTTTAATTTCTAACGAAATTTTAAAACGAATAGTAGAATTTTTCACCAAATTTGATGAATTCTTAAACAAAATGTAGCTCAACCAAGAAGAATTAAATTTTACCAAAAATAGTTGGAATTTCTTATTGGCTCCTATTACTTCAGTTCTCATTTAAACAAAAAACCAGAAAAGGAGAAAGTTCCTTGAAACCGGGGGAAAAAGAGAAATTCTTGTTAAAAAAAGGGGAAAAGAGGGAAATATGGTTAAGAGTGGAGTATTTGATAACCGAAATCTACCTGTTCAATATGTAAATCCTCGCTCTGACGCACGGCATCTGATACCAAAGCACGATCAGCAGATCCAGGGTTGAAAGATGGTAAACCAAGCCCAACACCAATAGTCGCTTTGTATGGATCGACTATACTATTGTAATGACTACCCCTGTGATATGACAACCGAATAGGCTCGTTGTCTGATTTGTGAACTCCATGGAAGATGTTAATGGGCTCTAAAATAAAAATATCATCAATTAGGCATCTCACATTGTGACGCCATCTAGGCCAAACAATAACAGGATGGCCGTTTTAATCAAGGAAAAAAATTCCCGGTTCACAAAAATTGTTCACGGTCATTGAAATTTAGATTCAAAACTGGACTTCAAATTAAAACATTCAAAGTTAAACTCTTTTGAACTTTGAACTTTAAAACTTTGTTGATTCAAACGCTCAATAATTTACAGATATAAAACGGAAGCTTTTTATTACCTTTTAATTGATCCATTTTTGAATTAAATGCCGCTAAACTACAAAATCAAGAATTTTCAACTTTGATAAATTGTAAAGTTCACAGATTCGAAAAAATATAAATTCACGCTATCATTTTAAATGCTCTAAATTGAAGAATGAATCGAGAAATATATTTTAAAAATTATATAAGGTTACGCAAATTTAAGTTAGAAACATTAAAAATTAAAAGATTACAAATTTTTTTTAAATTAAGCACTTTTTTAATTAGTTGTTATACATATATTAAAATTGGTTTTGAAATATTTTTAAATATACTCCTAAACATTTCTAAAAATAAAAAATCACTTTATATTTTCCTAGGAACATTTTTAAAAAAGTTGTATTATTTTGAAGCCTTTTAAAATCCTTAAATAGCTTCAAAATTGTATGGCAAAATCTTCAAAAATCTACTTTTCTTCTCTTTTTGGAATCATGACAACATTTTTTTATTATTTTTGAAATTTTTTTAAAACTTCTAAATATCTTTAAAAATTATGATTCGAATTTCTCATAAAACTTTTAATAAGTGGTTCAAAATTAGAAAAACTTGCTTTAAAATCTTTCAGATTTTTTTACAATTTTGAAAATCTTTTCAAATATTTGCAAATATTCTCCTCAACAATTTTTCAAAATAAAAAATCATTTTAATTTTCCTAGGAATCTTATTAAATTTTGTCCATTCTTTTCAATTTTTTTTTAAATGTTAAAATTATTTTTCAAAATAAAAAATCCTTAAGAACGTTCAAAGAAACTCAAGACATTTTTTTACTATATTAAAACCTTTCAAAATCCTTAAAAAGCATACAAAACTTAATTCGAAATTTTAAAAAATCCATATTTTGTTTTAAATCTTATGAAATCTTTCTAAGTTTTTAAGTAAGTTTGAATCTTTCCAAAATTTGTAAATATCTTCTCAACTTACACGCATTTTTTCTGAACCAATAATTGATTAACTATTATGCACATCAAAATGGAGAATTTTGATGGTAAACAATTTTAGAATTACACATTGTGAACTGAATTATTTCATAATTGAAAGCGTTAACAATTAAAATTAAAATTTTTAAAAAGTTAAAATCAAACATATTTTAGATTATTGAATTTCGAAACAAAAAACATTGATTCTCAACTAAAAATGTAATTCATATATAAACAAAAAAATATTCTTATTCTTAATCAAAAACAGTTGAATTCAACCACAAAAGATTAATCATTAAAAAATAGCTAGTTCAAAGCTAGTTCAGTCATTATTTCATATAAATAAAATTTTCAACTGATTTTTAGAGAGAACCAAACAGTTGCTTTTTTAACCAAAATGATAAAATTTCTACGAAAAGAAATGAATTTTCAAACCAAAAAGACGAGCATTAAATTGTTAAATTTTCAAGCCAAAAATAATTTTACGATTTTCAACTAAAATGATGAATCCTCTATCAACAAAAAAATTAATTTTTAACAAAGTATATAGTTGAATTTTCAGATAAAAAAGATGAATCCTTAACAAAAACAGATTAAATTTCAACCGAACAGTTGCATTTTTAACCAAAAGAAATTGAAGTTTCTACCAAGATAGATACATTTTAATACAAAAAAGATTTTCTGTTGAAGAAAATAAAAAAAGTCTCCCAGAATGCTGAATTTTCAAGTCAAAACTACGAATTTGTAGAAAGCGTTTAAATTTGTTACCAAATAGTTAAATTTTCTACCAAAATAGTAGAATTTTTAATTTAATTTAAGAAAAATTTATTTAAAAATTTTTTTATTATTAAATTTTAATTTGAACAGAATTTTTAACCAAATAATAAAATTTTTAACCAAACAAGATTAATGCTCAGTCAAAAAAATAATAATAAACTTTTCAACCAAAAATAATAAACTTTCAACGAAAAACAGTTGGATTTTCTTATCGAGTTCTATTAATTCAGTTCATATTACTATTAAAACAATAAAATTATTATACAAAAATTTATTCAAATAATAATTTAAGGATTACAAAAACCTAAAACATTAAAAAACATGATTAAATTTAAATTTAACAAGAAATCTTTTTTTTATAAAAATGTATCAACTTGGTAGAAACTTCAATTTATTTTGGTTAAAAATGTGACTGGTTGTAATTTAATCTCTTTTTGTTAAAAAATTAAAATAATATTTTTTTTTATAAATTTAATTTTAATAAATATATTAATACAGAATTAAATGTTTGAATTTAATACCTAATACCATTTTTTAAATATTAAAAATTTTCCCACCTATGAAAATAATATCCAAATACATTTATTGTAAAAAATAATTTTTGCCAAGTTGACGAAAAAAAAAGATTCGTCCCATACAATTGTTAATATTGTTTGGCCCTCGAGTTGCAGGAATCTTGGATTTCTCCCACTCAATCTGAAATACCTAATACAAGGCCCAGTTTCTCAAGAAGAAGAAAAAAGAAAAAAATTAATAATTAAGTACCTGTACTGTAGCAGAAAAGTTCGACGCTTCGGTTGTACATTTCGGACATGGCCTGCATTTCTATGTGATTTCCGTGCACGTACTCTTGTCGTTTTCTATCTACATATGTGGTGAAATCTTCAGCAACGAAGTGTGAAAAGAACTCTTGGTTGGCAGCCTGCAAACGATAAAGAAATTATAAAATTCTCGAAATACAAAAAAAAAAGGAATTGGGACATTCCCGAATAATAAAATTCTCGACAGTTTATAATATTACCGAATTGGAAAATTCCCGAATTATAAAATATCCGAACTAGAAAATTCATGGATAAGAACAATTTAAAAAAAATGTTTTTTGTTGAATATTATTTATTTTTTAAAAGTAAAATGATAAAATATTGATATGAAAGAAAAAATTTTGTTACTACTTAACCCTTTGCGACCTCGTTTTTAAATATTTTTCACATAGTTTTCAAGAAATTACAAGAACAAAAAGTAAGTTAAAAGTATTGTAGAACTTCATTTGATATTAGGAAACTTTGAAAACATTTTGTTTTTAACGGTGTTGTTCGGAAAAAATTTTTAAAAATTTTTTTTTTTTTTTTTTTGTACGAGGCGCACATGTTTACATTATTTTTGTACACAATTTTTATAAAATTGTTATTTGAAATTCAAACAATAATTATATCAAACTTTAAACATTAAAAAAAAAGCATTTTTCTTTGATAAAAGATGTTGTAATTTTAAATCAAAAACAGTTCAATTTTCAACTCGAAAATATGAATATTGAACCAAAAAATTAATTTTGAACCAAGCCGTTAAATTTTCTACAAAAATAATCGAATTTTCAACTAAAAAATATGAATTTTCAACAACAAAAAAACAAAATTTCAACAAAATAGATTAATTCTTAACCAAGAAACATGAATTTTCCAATGGAAAATTCAATAGTTGAGTTTTCAACTAAAACGATCAATATTCAGCCAAAAACAGATTACTTTTGATATATTTCTGAATTATAAATTCTGTGTGGAAATGTGTATGGTATTTAAAAAAAATACAAAAAATGATTTGAAAAAAATTGACAATCAAAAAAATTTTTGTAATTAACTTGGAGATAAATCAGTGCTGAATTTTATTGAATCCTGTAAAGTTTCATAGTAGGTTCGGAAAAAATTTAGAGAGAAATTGATTTTTTTTTTAAGGCGCACATGTTTACAAATTTATTTTGGTACACAATTTTTATAAAATTGTTATTTCAAATTCAAAAAAATATTTTTATCAAGCTTCAAATATTAGAAAAATATTTTTCTTTGATAAAAAAAATGAATTTTTAACAAGTTCACTTTTTAACCAAGTAATTTAATTTCTAATAAAAAAATATTAATTCTGAACGAAAAATGTAATAGTTTATACTTCAACCAAAAAATATTGTAATTTTAAATCAAAAACAGTTAAATTTTCAACACGAAAATATGAATTTTATACCAAAAAAAATTAATTTTCAACAAAGCAGTTGAATTTTCTACCAAAGTGATAGAATTTTCAACACAAAAAAATTTATTTTTAAAAATTGAATACTTTCAATGTAAATTTAAAAATACTCTCTTCAGTAGAGCGAAGTGAAATTACTAAAATTAGTCGAATCGTTTGATTTACAATTTGTGGTTCGACATCCAAAATAAGTGAGACAAATTTTTTAATCGGTAAATATCTTCAGTTGTCTTATTCAAATTTAAAAATTGTAATAATTAAAAAAAAATTTGCCTTATTTAAAGTTTCTTTAAATGTAGTAAAACATGTTTTTTGGATTGATTCGAACCTGAAATTTCTTCACCTTGAACCAAAGAAACATGTTATTATTTTTTATTCATGAGAAATATTTTTTTCGTGGTGTTTATGACGTTCCAAAATCGCAAAAAAGATAGGAAATCCAAAAAATCCTAACTCACGACAATTTTTTCCCCAAAAAACCAAAATAAAAATAAGACAAGTTTTCAACAAAATAGTTCAATTGTTGAATTAAGAACATCAGTTTTCAACAAAAAATGGAATAGTTCATTTTTCGTTTCGAAACATTAATTTTCAATTGAAAAAACTGAATTTTCGCCCAAATTGTTGAATTTTGAAGCCTGAAAGAAGAATTTTCAACAATGCAGTTGATTTTTCAACTCAAAACTATGAATTTTCAAATTAAAAAGTTAATTTTCAACGGAAAATAAAAAATTGTTAGTTTAAAAACCTAGTTTGTAACAGACAAACAAAAACTGTAACTGAAATGATAAATTTTTAACTGAAAAATGACAAATTTTTTACAAACTTCATACAGTTTTAACCGAATATTTGAATTTTCAAAATAAAAAATATAAATTTTGAACAAAAAATGGAATTGCTACATTTTCATTTGAAAAAACTAATTCTCAAATGAAAAAACCAATTTTCTACTAAATTATTGAATTTTTGAGCAAAAAAATAAATAACTTTCTACAATATATTTGAATTTTTAACTCAAAAATATAAGCTTTCAATAGAAACAATAATTTTTTATCAAAAATTGCAATTTTCAGTTTAAAAAAATTAATTTTTAACAAAGAAGTTTGATTTTAAACCCAAAAGACAGCTTTTCAACAAAATAAATATATTTTCAACCAAATAGTTAAATTTTTAACCAAATTTCCGCCAAAAAATATAAATTTTGAAGGAAATGTAAACTTGCAACAAAACAGTTGAATTTTCGACTAAAGAAGATCAATTTTCAAACACAAATGGAATAGTTTAATTGTGAGTTTAAAAAAAAATTAATTTTCAACGAAAAAAGTTTAAACAATAGTTAAATTTTCAAGCGAAGATTTAAAAAAATTAGAAATTGCTCAAGTTAGAACATTCAAAGTTGCAGTTGATGAATTTGGAATGTTCCATTTTCAACTAAAACGATCAATATTCAGCCAAAACTAGATTATTTCAATTTTCAGCTAAGAAAATTAATTTTCAATTAAATCAACGAATTTTCAATATGATAATAAAATCTTCAACCAAATAATAGAATTTTTAAACAGAGAAGATAAATTCTGATCGAAAACTAAAATCATAAACTTTTCAATCAAAAATAATTAACTTCTAACTAAAAATAGTTAGATTTTCTTGTTGGGTTCCATTAATTCAGTTCGAATTTAAGCGAAAAAACGAGAAAACAGGTGAATTTTCTCGAAAAGAGGGATAAAAAAGATAAATTCTTTTTTTTTTTTATGTAAAATAGGAAAATAGGGGAATAGGGAAAAAATGTGAATTCTGAAACCCTGTTAATCAGTAAATTGCTACAAATGATAGATACTTACGATATAATCCATGCAATGTTTCCTAACAACTCCGTGCATTTCCTGATCCCCGTAAACTTGATCAGCCACAGCCCGAAACAAACATGCCCCATCTTCTCCCATCTTCTTAACGATGAAACCGACTTTTCGCATTCGTTTTTCGAACCACCGGTCTCGCTGTAATATTAAAAAATGATCTCACTTAAAAATCGATAATAATTTTTAATATTTTTTTTAAATAAAGCAATTTTTGTAAAGAAATTACCTCTTGCCACTCGGCAGCTGTAAGATTATTGCCAGTTCGTCCAGTGTATTCGTCACCGCTGTTGTAACCATTCGAAAGTTCCGGTTCGGCATTTCCAGCTATTCGATTATTGCCAATCACAGAACCATCTCCACCTTGTTTGATAAAAAAAATTATGAACAATTAATGTCAACTATTTCAAACATATGAACTATTTTTACTTTTTCAAAATCTATGGAGTGTCCAGCAGAAGATTTTCAGGGTGTTTACTCAAATCCTGAAAAAATTCCCTGACAATTCCAGTTTTTTTCAGTCATCTCGAGTTTTCTCCAGTTTATTATAAATAATATTTTTCCCCCGTTTCTGGAGATTTAATTAATGTTTAATTTAGGAAGCTTTGACAAATTACATGACAAGATATATTAATCCACTAGCTCTAACCATTATTTAAATAAATGATTAAATGACACTAAAAACATAATTAATCATTTCTTGAATTTTTCTCTAAAGTCCATGAATTTGAATAATAATTCCAAACAAATTTATTTGATCTTTTTATACTTAACATTTTGGGCATATTTAGGTAAAATACATGTGGGCACTATAATAAATTCAATTTAAACAGTTTAATTCCTAACTTTTCAAATAAAAATAGTGCAATTTCAACAAGATAGATGAATTTTTAACCAAATCGTTAAATCATCAACCAAAGAGATTAATCATTCACCAAAACGAGGATTTTTCAACAAAATACATAAATTTTCAATTAAGCAGTTGAATCTTCAACTAACAAACATCAATTTTCAATCAAATTGTTGAATTTTTAACTAAAGATTATCAATTTTGAAAAAAATGGATTAGTTAAATTTTGAGTTAAAAAAATTAATTCTCAAGAAAAAAATCGTCAACCTAAGTGATGAATTTTCAATTAAAATGATAAATCTTCCACAAAAAAATAATGTTGTAACAAAATGGTTGAACCTTGAACCAAGTAGTTCAATTTTCAATCTTTTTTAACTAAAATAATTAATTCACTAACAAAAAAGATTAATTTGGATTAAAATAAATGAATTTTCAACTACATAGTTGAATTTTTAACAAAAAGGCTGATTTTGAACAAAAAATAGAACAGTTAAATTTATAGTTAAAGAAATTAATTATCAACCCTAAAAAAACGAATTTTCAACAAAATAGCATAATTTTGAACCAAATAGATGAATTTTCGACTAAAATGATGGAGATTTAACCAAAAAAAAATGAATTTTTAACAGAAGTGTTCAACTTTCACCCAAACAAATGAATTTTCAACTAAAATGATGAATATTTAACCAAAATAATACATTTTTATCAAAATAATTGAATTTTCAACCAGAAAGAGGAATGTAAAACCAAAAAGATTAATTTCTACCAAAAAAGAAGAATTTTCAACTAAAAAAGATACAATTACTAACCAAAAATTGAATAGCTAAATTTTTAGTTGAAAAAATTAATGTTGAAAGTAATAGATGAACTTTGAACTAAAATGGTGGAATATTCAACTAAAATAGTTACATTTTCAGTGAAACAAAATTAATTTTCAAAAAAGAAAAAAATTAGCAAGCAAAGAAAAAGTGAATTGTGCACAAAATAGCTCATTTATCAACCAACATGATGAATTTTCGATTGAAATTATGAGTAGTTGAATTTTCATTTAAAAAACGATGAATTCTGAACGAAAATTGTAGTAGTGAATATTTCAACCAAAAAATACTAATTTTTTTCAAAAACAGTAGAATTTTCAACTAAACGGATATTTAACTGGAATTCTTGATTTTTCTAACAAAAAGATTAATTTTCCACCAAAAAGACGATTTTTAACAAAATACAAGAATTCACAACCAAATAGTTGAATTCTCAACTAAAAAGATCAATGTTCAACCGAAAAATTTAAACTTTAACTAAAATGGTGAATATTTAACTGGAATAATTGAATTTTTAACCAAAGGATTACTTTTTAAACAAGACGATTAATTTTCTACCAAAAGACAATTTGTCAACTAAATATATGAATTTTCAATGAAATAGTTGAATTTTCGATTGAAAAAGTTACTTTTTGAAAACTTGTTGAATTTTCAATAAAAAAGATGAATTTTCTACCCGGAAGAATAATTTTCAACTAAAACGATAAATCTTTAATATAATAATTGAATTTTCAACCAAAAAGATAAAGCTCAAACCAAGAAGATTAATTTTCACCAAGCAAGACGAATTTTCAACTAAAAATTGAATAATTAGATTTTTAGCTTAAAAAATTAATGTTCAACCAAAGAGATGAATTTTTAACTAAAATGATGGAATATTCAACTGGAATAATTATATTATCAGTTTCAAATAAATCAATGGTGAAGAAAATAAGGGAATAGGGAAATAATTTTCAACCAAATAGTTGAATTTTCAAACCGAAAATATAACTATTCTACCATAGAAAGAGTTTTCATTCCAAAAGTACCTATTTTTTAAACAAAAAGATGAATGTTCAACACAATAATTGTATTTTTTAACAAAAAAGATGAATTTTTAACAAAATAATTGAATTTTCAACCAAATGGTCAAAATTTTAAATAAAAGAGATAAAAACTCAACCAAACACAGTTGTATTTTCCACCAAATAGTTGCATTTTCAAGCCGATAAGACCATTTTTTTAAGAACAAAATTATCAGCCTGAAAAGTTGAATTTTCAACAAATAGATCGTTTCCCGCCAAGAAAGATGAGTTTGTAAAAATACAGGTAAATTTTAAACAACAAAAAAATCACTTTTAACCAAAAAGTTGCATTTTGAACCAAATAGTCGGAAATTCAACCTAACGAGGCGAATTTTCAACAGAATAAATTAATTTTTAAGCAAATAGTTGAATTTTCATACAAAAAAGACGAAGTTTTAAGGAGAAATAAAAATTTTCCACAAAGAAGTTAATTTTCAACCACAAATAATGATTTTTTTTCAAAAAAGATCATATATCTTCAATAAAAGAAAAAATTTTTATCCAGAAGGATGAATTTTCTATCAAGAAAGGCGAATGTTCAAGAAAACAGTTGAGAATTCTACCAAAAGAGATAAATTCTGAACCAAAAATAGAATAGTAACTTTTCCAATGAAAAAGAATTAACGTTGAACCAAAAATAGTCGAATTTTTAACCAAGAAGAATGAACTTGTAACGAAAAATAGTTTGATTTTCTTATTGAAATCTATTAATTCTGTTCGAATTGAAGAGAAAAATGAGAAAAGGGGAAGTTTCTTGAAAACAGAGAATAAAAGAGGAATTTTTTACTAAAAGGGGAAAAAGAGAAATAAAGGAAAGAGTGCAAAGAGTCTAAAAACTGTAATTTAACTTTAAAATTATTCAATTTCAAACTATTAATTAAAAATTTTCTCAAAATAAAGCTTTAAAAAAAAGTACTCAATTTTTAATATTTTCAATTGAAATGTTGCAATTTTTTCCAGCTTTGACTTTCAATTTTACAAGTTTCATTGTGGTTAAAATTGAAATTACGTATAACGAACTACTGAGAAAAACGGAAAAATGTCGATTAGACGCATTTTTCTTCAAAAAATCGAGAAAAAAAAAATTCGATTGCTGATTATTCATAATTATATTTTTGTTTAATTACCCTGCAAACCACTGCTCGATGCGGTAGGCGGCGTTGCCTGCCTTTCTCGTTCTCTCTCCCTTTCTCTCTCACGTCCTCTGTCTCTTTCCCTCTCGCGTTTAGTTCTCGAACTTCGACTAATACAAGCACTGAAAATAAATAAACAATTTCAGATTACTACTATGTCTTATAACAAAAAAAAAACCTCAATTTGTATGGAAATAGTTTTAAAATTACGAACAATAATTATTTTAACAATATTTTATAAAATTGAATTTTTTCTTATCGTCGTTTTTTTACCAATTTTTGAAAAATAGTTCAATTTTAATGAAGCATGGCTTATTTTTTCGGGGACAACATTCCCCACAGCTCTATAGTTTGCAATTTTGAAAATGAATCAGTAATCTTAATATAAGTTGTTTGTGTATAAAATGTTTTATTTTTTTTAAGTGTTAGTGATTTCAGCCATCAAAATTTACTTTCAAAATTGGAAACAATCGAGCTGTAGCGAATATTTTAACCGAAAAATAAGCCATCATTTAATTAAATTCAAGCATTTTTTAACAATTGGTAAGGAACGTTAGTGAGAAAAAATTCAATTGCAAAAAAAATTGCTGAAATAATTTTTTTAGAAGTTTTTAAATCGTTTCTTTGAAAATAATATGTTTAATTTAAAATTCCATCATCAGTTATATTACTTTGATTCTTAAAATCATAGAAAAACTACTTTTTCAGAATTCTTAACTGAAATTATGAATATTTAACAACAACAAAAATCAATTCTTAATCTAATAGTTGAATTTTCAACCCAAAAGATTAATTTTCTATCAAAAAAGACCAATTTTCAACTACAAAAATTAGTTTATAACGAAAAATTGAACCGCTCAATTTTCAGTGAAAAAAATGAATTTTTAAATTAAATAAAATAAATTTTTAACCAAACAGATGAATTTTCATCCATGAAGATTAAATTTCTATCAAAAAAAGATAAATCTTCTACAAAAAATGAAATAATTGATTTTTAAACCAAGCAGTTGAATTTTCAACCATAAAAAATTAATTTTCTACAAAAAAGATAAATTTTTAACAAAATACATGAACTTTCAAATGAAAAAGATCAATTTTCAACCAAAAATAGATTAAAGTAAATTTTCGTTTGAAAAATTAATTTTTAACAAACAAACAAAATATTCAACCAAAGAAATAAATTTTTAACCAAAAACTAAACAGTTAAATTGTCAGTGAAAAATAAATTTTTCAACCAATCAGATAAATTTTCATCTAAGAAGATTAAATTTCTATCAAAAAAAATCAATTTTTCATGAAAAATTAAATAGTTCAATTTTCAACCAGAGAAATGACAGAGAAAAAATGAATTTTTAACAAAGTAGATTAAATTTCAACTAAGTAGTTCAATTTTGACAAAAAACTAAATTTTGAACAAAGTAGATTAAATTTCAACTAAGTAGTTGAATTTTTACAGAAAAAAGATGACTTGTTAACAAAATAGTTGCATTTTCAACAATAAAAAAAGCGAATTTTCAACAAAGTAGTTCAATTTTTAACCAAAGAAATGAATTTTTAACCAAAAATGTGATGTTTTAACTAATACAATTAATTTTCTACCAAAAAATAATTTACAACAAAATATCAACGAAATAGTTAAACTTTTAACCAAACAGACGAATTTTAAACCACCATGGAATAGTTACATTTTCAAGAAGAAAATTACAAACACAATATTATCAAGTAAATCGGTGCAAGAATTCTATTTTTAAACAAAAAGGCTCAGAAACACTTCAACCCTTAAATTTTCAGTTAAAAAAATAAGTTAAAAAAAATAACTTTCAAGAAAATAGTTTAATTTTAAGAAAAAGGGATTTCAAATAAAATGATGAATCATCAAACAAAAAAATAAATTTTCAACAACATAGTTCGACTTTCAACTAAGTTGTTGAATGTTCAACCAAAAAAGATGAATTCTCAACAAAAAATGTAATAGTTGATATTTTAACTGAAAAAGATTTTCGTTTTAAACCAAAACCAGTTGAATTTCCCAAAGAATACAAATTTTCAACAAAAAAGATGCAATTTTTACCAAAATAGGGAAATTTTCAACCCAAAAAAAAAAATTTTTAACTGAAAAGATTAATTTTTTGACAAATAGTTGACTTTTCAAATCCAAACGATAAATGTTCTACTCAAATAGTTAAATTTTCAACCAAAAAGTGAATTTTAAACTGTTAAGATGAATATTCAAGGGACAAAAATTAATTTTTATCCAAATTGTTGAATTCTTAACCCAAAAGATCCATTTTCTACCAAAAAAGGCAAATTTTCAACAAAATTCCTAAATTTTCAACTGAAAAAGATAAATATTCAACCAAAAATAGAATGGGTAAATTTTCAGTTAGAAAAATAAATTTTCAACAAAAAATTCAACCGAAGAAATGAATTTGTATACAAAAATTGAACAGTTAAATTTTGAGTGAAAAAGATGAATTTTAAACCAAATAGAATAAATTTTCAACGAAATAGTGAAATTTTCAACCGAAATAGTTGAATTTTCAACCGAATAAATGAATTTTTAACCAAATACTTGAATTTTCAACTCAAAAGATGAACTTTATACCAAAAAAAGACAAATTTTCAACATAATACATGAATTTTCAACTAAAAAAAGATCAATTTTCCACCAAAGATAGAATAGGTAAATTTTAAGTTAGGAAAATAATTTTTCAACCAAAAAAGAAACGAATATTCAACCAAAGAAATGAGTTTTTTTCCAAAATTGAAGTTCAATTTTCCGTAAAAAAATGAATTTTCTATGAAATAATATAAATTTAAAAAAAAGGATGAATTTTCAATAAAAAGAATGACTTTTTAATCAAAATTGTTGAATTTTCAACAAAATAATAAAATTAACTTCAACATCAGTTTATCTAAAAGTCCCTTTTCAGGTTTTTCCTGATATACTTCAACATTTTTGAATCCCATCAAGATTAATGATCCGTTGGCGTAGCTCTCCCCTAATAAATTTTTATAAATTTAAATTAAATACCTATGTGGACTAGCTCGTTGACGATGGCGTTTTCCATGACTGGGACCTCCTCCATCTTCAAAGTGTTTTTCCTCTCGTCGATCAGTTCCCTGCAATTCAAAATTAATAACTTGAAACACATATTTTTCTGTGAACATAGTTTTAAGTAGATACTAAATCAACTTAATATTTTTTACAATAAATTATTAGTAATCAGTGCTCTATTGATAATTGCTGAGCTCTAAATAGTACCCTGGAATGTTCTGCTCAGGGACTTTGAATGCAATCAGGATTTTAAGAAATGTTGAAACCACGGTTATTTATAGAAAATAATGCACACCAAGCCAACATTTCCCGAGCTAGCAAATCGGGGAATATCATATGCGACTCTAGTACAAAGATTAATCGCAAAAATTATTTCGTTGTAAAAACTGAGGGCTTTTTTTAAATTTGGATGTATACATTTTTTGTAGTATACCAATTGTTTTAGTAAGTCTAATCTCCCTGCCACTTATATTTAAGGACCGAAATTCTATTGTTATAAATTTTTTAACATATTGTCTTTTATAAATGAAATACAATAATTTTATATTTAAATTATTAAATTGTTTACTTAATTCTCAGGGCTGTCACAGCCCCTACTTTTTTTTTTTTTAATTAAAAAGAATACGATTCATAAGACTTCAAAACAATTCAAAAGAATTCAAATGAATTGAAAAAACAAATCCAAAAAAATACATTAATTTCAGTAAAACTAGAGTAAATTCGAAGGAATTTAAGGAAAATAAAAAGAATTCGATGATATTCATTAAAATTCAAGGAGAATTAAAAATTAAATAAATTAAAAATATGTAACAATATAACAATTATTTATACAGTACCAATTATATAACAATCAAATAAATATTAAAAAAATCATTGAATTCAATAAGCTTGAAATGAGCCTAGAAAAATTCAAAAGAATATGATGAAATTCCTAAGAATTCCTGTTGAGTTTTGAAAACTTCACGGTGAATTAAACAAAAACTAAAAAAAAAATCATTGAATAGAGCGAAATTAAATGAATTAAAAAAAATTCTAGTAAATTAGAAAAATTCAAGAGAATTCCAAAGAATTCAGAAGAATTTAGGGGAAATTATTAAGACTTCAGGGTGAATTTCAAATGCCTTCAAATGAATTGCAAAAAATATCTTAAAATCTTTTAACACCTTTGAAACCCTACGAAATGCCTCATTCCTTGTGAATAAATTCTTTGAAATCCATTAAAATATTACAAAATCCCGCGGAATTCAATTAAATTTGATATTTCCCAAAATCATGCAAAATTTATAAAAATATTTTGAAAGCTTTTAAAATTCCTTAAAATTATTAAAATCCTCGGAAATTTTTTAAAATATCTTAAATCCTTATACGTTTTGTAAAATCGTTCCAAATCTTGCGAAGATCTAGGAAATTATTTACAACCCAACGAAATTTGTTAAATCATGGAATCTTTTAAAATACCCGCAAATATTTAAATTAAAATCCTTTGAAATCCCATCAAATCATTGAAATGAATATTAAAATTCTATGGAATCTTTTTGAAATTCCCTAAAATATTTCAAATTCTTTGAAATCACTTTTAAAAGCTCTTGAAAAATGCTTGGAATTATTTAAAAAAACCTAAAATTAATCAAATCCTTTGCAATTCCATTAAATTGCTCAAATAAATTGAAAATTACTTAAAATCTTTTAATAATACCCTAAAAATTTTCAAATCCCATGGATTTTTTTTTAATTCTTAAAATTCTTTGAAAGCTCTTCGAATAATTGAAATCAATTGAAAATTACTTGCAATCCTTAAAAATATCCTAAAATCTTTTAAATTCTGTAAAATATGTGGAAACACCTTGAAATATTTGAAAATCTTTGAAATACTACGAAATGCCTCGATTCTTGTAAATAAATTCTTTACAATCAAAATAATATAAAGTCCTATGAAATTACATAAGATCTTATATTTCCTGATAAGTTGAAAAATTCATCAAAATACCTTGAGATCTTTTAAAACCTCTTAAAATCCCTTGAAATCTTAAAATTTTTCTTAAACGTATAAAATAAAAAAAAATCATATAAAAAGTCCTGTAAAATCGTTATACTTTTTAAAAATACCCTAAAATCTTCCAAATCCTTTAGAATACCTTCAAATTATTGAAATCTATTCAAAATTCCTTTGAATATTTTAAAATACCCTAAAATATTTAAAACACCCTCAACTCTTTAAAATCATTTAAAATCCCATCAAATTATTGAAATATGTTTAAAATATCTTCGAATCTCTTAAAATGTCCTAAAATATTTCAAACGAATTCAGGAAAATTAAGGAATGGGTATACACCTGAATGCAATAGTGATGTATTATAATTTCGTTATTTTCGAGTTGAAAAATTGCGTTGTTATTTACAAAAAAGTGAACAAAGTGATCTTTTCATTTAATTTTAAAAGTTCAACAATTCTTTGAAATCTTTCAAAACACTCTAAAAGATTGCAAATTCTTTAAAAACTTTTGTAATCTCTTGAAATTTTGTAAAGCTCATGAAAATTCCTTGGAGTTTCAAATTTTTTTAATCTCTCGAAAATGCCTTGGAACCTTTTAAAATACCTTCAAATACATCAAACACTTTGAAATCTCTGTAAATGATTGAAATCCCTATAAAATGGTGAAATCCTTTAAAATCATTGAACTCAATTAAAAACTCATTGGAATTAAGAAAAGACATTAAGACATTTAAAATCCTTGAAATCCCTTAAAACTTTTTAAATCTCTTGAAAATCCTTGGCATTTTTAAAAATAGACTAAAAACCTTGGAATCACTTCAAATTGTTGAAATCTATCAGGGTGTCTAGCGATTCTTTTACATCAAATAATGAAATAAACGTTTGTTATAAATGTAAAAAAATGAGCCATTTCATTCCTTATTGGCCAATAATTTCTAAAGAAAGCCAAATCAACAATAAACAAATTCTGAGTTGTAATTTGGTTGATACTTTGGTGCTGAAAAAAGTAGAAAATACTTTTATTTCAGAGCTTTTTCTTTGAAAAAAGAAGAGTCTTATTATTTTATTGCATTTAAAAAATTGTCGGAAGAGAGAAATATTACAAACCTTAGTGAAAGCTTGAAATTACGATGAAAGCTTTGAGAAATCTTTCGGAAGTTTTTAAAGCTTTTGTAAAATCTTAAAAACCCTTGAAATTATTGTGTAATTTATTGAAATCTTTCAACATCTTAATGAAATCTTTTAAATATTTGTGAAATCTTTCTTTAATCGTTGTTCGCGAAATTTTTTGTATTCGTTTGAAATCATTGGAATCTTTTGAAATCTTCTCAAATGCGTTGAAACATTTTGAAATCACTTAAAATCTTTGAAATTTTGTGTACTTTGAAATGCTTGAAATCTTTTGAAATCCTTATGAATTCTTTGAAACATTTGTGAAGTCTTTCTGAAATATTTTGTATTCGTTTGAAATCACTGAAATATTTTGTAATATTTGTGAACTCTTTCTGAAATTTTTTGTAATCGTTTGAAATCTTCTAAAAAAATTGATATCGTTTAAAATCTTTGAAATGTTTTGAAATCTTTGTGAAATTTTTTGAAATCTTTGAAATATTTGTGATTTCTTTCTGTAATCTTTATTTGTGAAAACTTTTTTATTCGCTTGAAATCATTAGTCTTTTGAAACCTTCTGGATCAGGTTAAAACCTTTTGAATTCTTTTAAAATCATTGAAATGTTTTGAAATCTATAAAATCTGGTATACTGCACCCTTTTTGAAATTCTTGAAATCCTTATGAATTCTTTGAAATATTTGTGAAATCTTTCGTATTCGTTTGAAATCACTGGAATATTTCTGAATTCTTTCTGAAATGCTTTGAAATCTTTAAAACCCTTCTTGAAATCTTTGAAATTCTTGAAATTTAGTGAAATCCTTATGAATTCTTTGAAATATCTGTGAAATCTTTCGGAATTTTTTTGTAATCGTTTGAAATCACTGGAATATTTGAAATCTTTGTTAAATCTTTTGAAATATTCTGAAAAAATTTTTAATCGCTTGAAATCATTGAAATGTTTTGAAATCTTTATGGATTTTTTATGACATTTTTGAAACTTTTGTGAAATATTTTGATATCTCCTACAAAATTTTTGATTCCCTAAAATATCTCAAATCCTATGAAATCTTCCGAAATCTTTTGAAATATCTTAAACCTTTTTAAAGCTCTTGAAAATGTCTCGGATATTTTTTAAATACTTTAAAATCTCTTCAAATTATTGAAATCTATTAAACATTCCTTAGAATATTTTAAAATACCCTAAAATATTTAAAATCCTTTGGAATATATACAAATCCCTTGAAACTTTTCAAGGTTCTTGAAAATTCCTTGTTTTTTTTAAATACTCTAAAATCTGTGAAATAACCTACACTCTTTAAATCAATTCAAAATAATTGATCCATCGGTTAATTTATTGAAAGAAAAGTGACTAAAGTGATCTTTTCATTATAAAAAAGTGACTATAGTGACCCTGATTTCCAGGGTTTTCAAGACCTGCGACCACAAATTTACTTCCAGAAATGAAAAAGCATTGTTGTCCAATTTTTATGATTAAAAATTTTATTTATATGGATTTCTCACCTCATAAGAAGTGCTGGTGAGAACAATTGGGCCAGAGCCATGTTCACTCTGCACCGCGTGAAGATCGACGGCAAACCCATTACCCCCTCGAACCTAATTTACGGAAAAAATGTCAAGTTGAGAAAACCATTCTTCAAAAATTCTTCAAAAATGCAAATTTTCACAGCTTTATTAATGTAAACAATTTACAATAACGGAATCTAATTTTCACAGTATTTTTAAAGTATATTCTACATTCTTATCTTCAACATACACATTTTTTTTTATATCTTTATTTTTGAATTTTTTTCTAAAATTCCTTACTTATAAAAACTGCCTTCAAAAATAATTGCACCAACAATTTTTTTACAAAACTTTTAATCAATCCCAAGCCTCAGACTCACTTCAAAAATTAAAAATAGTGCAAATAATGTCACAAATTTGAAAAAATAGTGTTATAAAATGTTTCAAGTATTAAACTTATGTACAGTTAGAATTTTCTAAAAAAAAGTTGTCTAAACTAATAGTTTTAGAGTATTAAAAACAGTTCAATATTAAATTTTTGTTTAGGAAATCCTCTTTTTGGTTAAAAACTTCATTATTTGGTTCAAATCTGAATTATTTTGTTAAAAAATCAACTGATTTGTGGAGAATTAATCTTTTTGGTTTGAAAAATCATCTCTTTCTGTAGAAATTTCACTTTTTATTAAAAATGCAACTGCCTGGTTAAAAATTACTCTTTTTTGGTTGAAAATTAACTTTTTTGTTGAAAATTCAACTGTTTTGTAGAAAATTCCTATTTTTGGCTCTCAAATTGAACTATCCCTTTTTTAAATTAAAATCTTCTTTTCATGAAATATCAACTACATATTAAATTTTTCGTTTAAAATTAATCTTTTTAGTTGAAAATTCGACTCCTTGGTTGAAAAATGAACTACTTTCTTAAGAGTTCATTTTTTTCAGCTTCATAATTTTAGTTGAAAATTCGTTTATTTTTTGTCAGTAAAAATTAAATTTTTAACTGAAAATTAGACTATTTTGTTTAAAGTTCAACTGATTTGTTGAAAATGGCATTTTTTGTTGAAAATTCATATTCTCCAGTTGAAAATTTAACTAGGTTGTAGAAAATTCGTCTTTTGGCATGAAAATTCAACAATTTGGTAGAAAATTTAACGGTTTTTTCTTAATATTCGCTTTTTTTTTGTATTGCAAATTAATTTTCTCTAATGGAAATTTAACTACTCCATTTTTGGTTAAAAACTTATCTTTTTCAGTTAAAAAATTCAACTACTCAGTAAAAACTATTTAGTAACGAAAAAAAATATAAACGAAAAATCAATCAAATAAAATTTGCACTAACATCACATCCACGATTCAAACTATGGAGTTGAAAGTTGATAAAAATTTGTTTTAAATTCGTTTCCTTTGGTAGAAAATTAATCTTCTTGGTTGAAAAGTCAACTCTTTGGTACAATAATACGTATTTTCTTGTGAGTTCATATTTTTTGGTAGAAAATTAATCTACTGTGTTGAACATTCATCTTTTTGATTAAAAATTCAACTATTCGGTTAAAATATTTGTATTTTTTGAAAATTCGCCTTT
>CAKNXH010063256.1:20782-51526 GCA_932178445.1 Andricus quercusramuli
TGGTTGCAGATTCATAACTTTAGTTGAAAATTCTTTTTTTTTATCGTTATAAATTAATTTTTTGACTTGAAATTTGAAATATTTTGTTGAAATGTCAACTGACTGGTTGAAAATTTAACTTCTTTTTAGAAAATTCGTCTTTTTGGTTAAAAATTGAACAATTTGTTTGAAAATTCAACTGTATAGTACAAAACTCATCTTTTTTGTTAAAAATTAACTGTTTTGTTGAAAATTCAACTGATTTATAGAAACTTCCTAGTTTCGGCTCGGAAATTCACCATTTGATTAGAAATTCGCCTTTTTATCGTAGATTTTAATTATTTAAAATAGTTAAAATTAATACGGTTTGGTTAAAAATTAATCTATTTTAGTTGAGGATTTAATGATTTTGTTAAAATTCATTTTTGTTGATTAAAACCAACTGTTTTTTTTTATAAATTAAAACACTCTTTTGTTAAAAAAACAACTAATACATTTTTCGTTGAAAATTCATAATTTGTTTGAAATTTGTTGTTTTTTGTTTGTTTGTTAAAAATTAATTTTTATAACTGAAAACTAAACTACTTTGTTGAAAATGAACTTTTTTGTTGAAAATTCATATTCTATAGTTGAAAATTTAACGGCTTTGTAGAAAATTCGTCTTTTTGGTAAAAAATTGCTATTCATGGTTGAAAATTCAAATCTTTGGTTCAAAAATTATGTATTTTACTGAGAACTTATATTTTCTAGAAAAAAAAATAATCTTCTGCGTTGAAACTTCAGTTTTTTGGTTGAAAATTTAACTATTTGGTTAAAAATTCAACTGTATTGTACAAATTAATCTTTTTGGTTAAAAATGCAAGTGTTTGGTTAAAAAATAATCTTTTTTGCTTAGAAATTAACTGTTTTCTTGAAAATCAACTGATGTATAAAAAATTCCTATTTTCAGCTCGAAAATTCAACAATTTGGTAAAAAATTTAAGTATTTGGTTGAATATTTTTGTATTTTATGTAAAATTAGCATTGTTTGGTAGAAAATCAATGTTTTTGTTAAAAACGCAACAGTTTGGTTGAAAATTAATCTGTTTTCGTTGAGGATTCAAGTATTTTGTTAAAATTTCGTTTTATTGGTTAAATCCAATGGTTTTTTATTATAAAGTAAAATCTTTTTTTTTGTTGAAACATCAAATATTACATTTTTTTCTTGAAAATTCAACTCCTTGGTTGAAAGCTGAACTATTTTCTTAAAAGTTCATTTTTTTGGATGCAAATTCATTAATGAATTTTTTTTTGCAAAAAATTGATTTTTTAAATTGAAAAATTAACTATATTGTTGGAAGTTCAAATGATAGGTTTAAAACGAACTTTTTTGTTACAAATTCATATTCTTTAGTTGAAAATGTAACTTTTTTGTAGAAAATTTGTATTTTTAATTATAGAAAATATTTTTTTTGGTTAAAAATGGTACAGTTTAAATGAAAATTGGTCTGTTTTAGTTGAGGATTTAATGATTTTGTTAAAAATTCATTTCTGTCGAATGAAAAGAACTGCTTTTTTTATAAATTGAAATCCTCTTTTGTTGAAAAGTCAACAAGTTAAAAGTTTTTAGAAAGGAAAAAGTTTAAACTAAAAATTAATCGAATAAAAATATTGGGTTGAAAATTGATGTAATTTGTTGAAAATTCGTCTCTTTTGGTAGAAAATCAATCTTCTTGGTTGAAAATTGAATTTTGGTTCAAAATTTATGTATTTTCTTGAGAATTCATCTTTTTTGGTATAAAATTAATGTTTTGGTCAAAAACGCAACTGTTTGGTCGAAAATCAATCTGTTTTAGTTGAGGATTCCAGTATTTTGTAAAAATTTTGTTTTTATTGGTTAAATAAAACTGTTTTTTATTGCAAAATGAAATCGTTTTTTTTTTAACATCAACTATCACATTTTTCTTGAAAATTGAACTCCTTGGAAAGTTCAACTATTTTCGTGGATGCAAATTCATAAATAAATTTTTTGTGTGCAAAAAATCCATTTTTTAAATTGAAAAATAAATTATATTGTTGGAAGTTCCACTGACTGGTTAAAAATGAACCTTTTTTGTCAAAAATTCATATTCTATAGTTTAAAATTGAACTTTTTTGTAGCAAATTTGCCTTTTTGATGATAGAAAATTAACTCTTTTTGTTAAGAATGGTACGATTTACTTGAAAATTAATCTGTTTTAGTTGAGGATTTAATGATTTTGTTGAAAATTCATTCCTGTACATTCAAACCGACTGTTTTTGTTTTTAAATTAAAATCATCTTTTGTTGAAAAATCAACAACTAAATTTTGAGTTGAAAATTCATTATTTATTTAAAATTTTTTTTTTTTTTTTTTTTTGTTAAAAATCAATATTTATAATTGAAAACTTGAGTATTTTGTTGAAAGTTCAACTGATTAGTTCAAAATTAACTCAACTACTCCATTTTCTGTTAGAAACTGATATTTTTTTAGTTAAAAAATTAAACTATTTAGTTAAAACTTTTCAAAAACTAAAAAATATAAACTAAAAATTAATCAAATAAAAATACTGGGTTGAATTAACATTTCAAATTGAAAAATGAACTCTATTGTTGAAAGTTCAACTGATTGGTTAAAAATGAACTTTTTTTGTTACAAATTCATATTCTATAGTCGAAAATTTATCTTTTTTGTAGAAAATTCGTCTTTTTAATGATAGCAAATCAATTTTTTTGGTTAAAAATGGTACAGTTTAGTTAAAAATTGATCTGTTTTAGTTGAGGATTTAATGATTTTGTTAAAAATTCATTTCTGTCGAATGAAACGAACTGTGTGTGCGTTTTTTTTTAAAATTGAAATCCTGTTTTGTTGAAAATTCAACAAGTTAAAACTTTTTAGAAACGAAAAAGTATAAACTAAAAATTAATCGAATAAAAATATTGGGTTGAAAATTGATGTAATTTGTTGAAAATTAGTCTCTTTTGGTAGAAAATCAATCTTCTTGGTTGAAAATTGAACTCTGGTTAAAAATTGATGTATTTTCACATTTTTCTTTAAAATTGAACTTCTTGGAAAGTTCAACTATTTTCGTGGATGCAAATTCATAAATAAATTTTTTGTGTGCAAAAAATCCATTTTTTAAATTGCAAAATGAACTATATTGTTGAAAGTTCAACTGATTGGTTAAAAATGAACTTTTTTTGTCAAAAATTCATATTCTATAGTTGAAAATTGAACTTTTTTGTAGCAAATTTGCCTTTATGATAGAAAATTAATTTTTTGTTTGTTAAAAATGATACGGTTACTTCAAAATTAATCTGTTTTAGTTGAGGATTTAATGATTTTGTTAAAAATTCATTCCTGTAGAATAAAATCAACTATTTTTTGTACATAAATTAACATCCTTTTTGGTTGAAAAATCAACAACTAAATTCATAAATTCATTAAAAATTCGTATTTTTTTGTTGAAAATTAATTTTTATAACTGAAAACTTCACTATTTTGTTGAAAGTTCAACTGATTAGTTCAAAATGAACTTAACTTCTCAATTTTTTGTTAAAAACTGATATTTTTTTAGTCTAAAAATTCAACTATTTAGTTTAAACTTTTCAAAAGCTAAAAAATATAAACTAAAAATTAATCAACTAAAAATACTGGGTTGACAATTGATGTAATTTGTTGAAAATTCCACTCTGGTTCAAAATGTATGTATTTTCTAGAGAATTCATCTTTTTTGGTAGAAAATTAATATTCTGTGTTGAAAATTCATCTTTTTATAGAAAATTGAACTACTTGGTTAAAAATTAAACTATACAGTAGAAAGCTCGTCTTTATGGTTAAAAATACAACTCTTTTATTGAAAATTAATCTGTTTTGGTTGATGATTCAACTATTTTGTTGGAAATTCGTCCTCTTTGATTAAATTCTGTTTTCGATTTAAAATAAAAATCCTTGCATAAAGTATCAACTATTACATTTTTTGCTGAGAAATATTTTTTCGTTGAAAATTCAACCACTGTTAATTTATTTTCAAAAATCTCTCCCAAAAAAATAAAGAAATAGTGGAATTAGATGATCATTGTGATAAAATAGTGTCTTTAGTATAATTTTTTTTCGAAATACTATTAAAATAGTGTCATCACTCAAAAAAGTGTCAATAGTGTGGTGAGCCCGAGGTCTCTAATCCTAATAAATATAATTTAAAAAAAGTGTGGAGCCCGAAATTTTGATAATTTTAGGCTCATCTAAAACTTTTTCCTTGCAAAATTTTTTCCATTTTCTTTTGTTCTTTATTTAAACCGTATCTGGAGCATAGGAGAGACGAGTAGAAATGAGAAAATCGATGAATTGTTTTCTTACCTGATAGGGACTATTAGGTAAAGCAATGGAACCTGACCCATGTTCGCTTTGTACACCATGAACATCGACCTCGGACCCATTACCTCCCTCACGTCTGTCCTTTGTCCCACTAGTTTTCTTCTTCGAAAGAATCGTCATTTTTCACACACGATTTTCAACCAAATGATTATGCCGTCTTGAAGCACTTAAAACTTTTCGATTTTCTCTCTTTTTTCAGCACTGTGTGACGCACCCTGGAAATTCGTATGTACACTCGATACGAAGGTCGTAGTCCTCTGCCTTCGTAATCACATTCACTACGAAGCCATTATTTTCCTGAGGAATGCACGAATCAACACGTAGAAACTCGATTTTTCACAAGAGATTTTTGCCTCTTTCGAAGCACAATTAACGTAACTTAATCACTCAATGTTTGTGGGAGTCGTGCCACTATCGAAATACTAAAGAAAGTGGAACGTCGTTGGTCGACTACGATGATAACTTCGATTTTCCAATGTTCAATAAAACCCCAATGTTTTGTGGGTCAGCCATCTTTTTCCCGATCAGCGGAGAGCGGAAATCAGTGAGTCAGTGACCATGAAATATTTCAAGTCTAGATAGATAACTCGATGTGAAGTGTGAAAATTTGTAGGTGGAATAGACGCTAGGTAGCGCTAGCTGCTCTGGTCAAAGTTCCGCGAAAATTCAAATTCCATTAATGAACTTATCTTTTTTTAAATATAAATTGATGATAAAAAATTATAGTTTATTCATTAAGGAAAGAGACATAGTGAGTATATTATTTTGAGGATGAAAAATTTAATATTTTTAATACTGGTCAGTTTTTCTTGCGTTGTTCTGAATTTCACAAAAATAAAATTATTGTCTTACTCAAAGAAATTTTGAATGTGTTTTCATAAATTTTTTTATTTTCAATACTGGTTAGTTGAATTTTTGACTAATGAAGATAAAAAAACAGATCAATTTTCAAACGAGAAGAATAATTTTCTACTAGAAAGACGAAATTTCAATGAAAAATGAATTTTTATTTAGGAAAATTCATTTTTACTAGAAATGGAAAGGCTACATTTTGAGTTAAAAAGTAAATTTTTAAACAAAAACATCAGCATTTTCAACAAACTACTTAAATTAATGGAATAGCTAAATTTTGAATGAAAAAGAAATTTGCAACCCAAGCAAAAGTAGCATTTTTAACAAAATACCTAAATTAATGGAATAGTTAAATTTGTATTTTAAAAAATTTGGATCAAACGAAAACGAATTTTTAAAAAAATAGCAGGATTTTCAATTAAAAACATGAATTTTCAATTTAAAAAAGTTCGTTTCAAGCCAAAAAGGGAATAGCATCATTTTTAGCGGGAAAAAGATTCAACAAAAAAAAAGAATTTTTAATAAAATACTTAAATTAATGGAATAGTTAAATTTAAAAAAATGTCAACCAAAGAAAAATAATTTTCAAGAAAATAGCAAAATTTTCATCTAAATAACTGCATTTTCAACTAGAAAAGATAAATTGTCAACTAAAAACATGCATTTTTATTTTTAAAAAGTACGTTTCTAGCCAAACGTGGAATAGCTCAATTTTTAATGAAAAAAGAAGTTTTCAACCAAAATAAAAGTAGCATTTTCAACAAAATAGCTAAATTAATGGAATAGTTAAATTTGTATTAAAAAACAAAAATTTGGATCAAACAAAAACGAATTTTTAAGAAAATAGCAGGATTTTCAATTAAAAACATGAATTTTCAATTTAAAAAGTTCTTTTCTAGCCAAAAAGGGAATAGCTACATTTTTAGCGGGAAAAAAATTCAATAAAAAAAAGAAGGATTTTTAATAAAATACTTAAATTAATGGAATAGTTAAATTAAAAAAAATGCCAACCAAAGAAAAAATAATTTTCACGACAATAGCAGAATTTTCATCTAAATAACCAAAAGTAGAATAGCTAAATTTTTAATTTAACAAAAAATTTCAACCAAAATAAAAGTAGCATTTTCAGCAAAATACCTAAATTAATGAAATAGTAAAATTTGTAGTTAAAAAAAATTGAATCAAACAAAAATGAAATTTCCAGAAAATTGCAGAATTTTAAACTAAATATATGCATTTTCAACTAAAAAAATTAAATTTTCGAACAAGAAAATTAATTGTCTATTAGAAATAAAACGATTTTTTTTACAAAATTCATGAATTTTCAACTAAAAAAAGTACATTTTCAACCAGAAAATTAATTTTCTACTAGAAATAAGCTACATTCTCAATTTAAAAAATAATAAATTCTCAGCAAAGAAATTTTCAAATGATAAAAAATAAATTTTCAAGCAAAGAAAAACAAATTTTCAAGAAAATGTTCATTTTCCGATTAAAAAATTAAGTTTCGACTAAAGAAAAACAACGAATTTGAAAAGAAATGTCTAGAAACATTAATTTTCAACAATGAAAAAAACGAATTTTCCATTAAAAAAAACAACTAATTTTCAAACAAAGAGTTAAATTTTCAACTTAAGAAATGAATTCTCAAAGAAAAAAATTGGATTCAACCAAAAATAAAAAAGTTAAATTTTGTGCTAACAAAATTAATTTCCAACTTAAAAAAAGGTATTTTTTGCCATAATAGTTATATTGTTAAAGAAGGAGAAGAATCTATAAACAATCAAATGAGTTGACAATACTGTTGTATTCGTAAAATTTGGAACTACGCAAGAAAAACTGACCTGTACCTGAAATATTAAATTTGAAAAATATCTAATATTTGAGATACGCGTCAGTTTTTTGCTAATTTCTCCTATAACCAGTAGAATTTGATCGTTTTTGGCGTGAAAAATAGAAAAGAAAATTGAAAACACGTACATAGAAACGTTCTTTTAGTTGATAATAACATTATGTTTGTAAAATTCAGAACTTGAAACATTTCATTTTTTTCAAACTGAATAACTAACATTTGAATGTTATTTCATAAATAAATTTTCATTATTAACTTGCACAAAAACGGCCATTTTTCATTTGTCCAATTTGAATTTTCGCGGTACCCAGAACACATCGCGCACTCTGGTGATTTGTAGCCGAATTTCGCTTGTAAATTCCGCGCGGAAATTCAAATGACGAAAAGTTACCGACACCTTAGGTATCGTGTTAGGGTGATCTAAAAAATCGACTTTCGATTTTTGGTGATCAACCCCCCCCCCCCCCAGTTTGTTCATTTTTCGGAAAGAGAAACTCCATACTTTCTGTTCGAATTGGCCAACATGAAGACGTGTCCCACGGGCTTTTGAAATTAAGATCGGCTTTTAAATGAGAAAAGCTAAGTTTGACAACAAAATTGATAGAAGAAATCACGATAGGTTTTATAGCTTGAGCGCCAGGGGAGTTCTTCATAGGCTTGCCGCCCGTATTTAAACTAACTAACTATTTCAAAACTAATTTTGCAAGAGAGCTAATGGCGATCTTCAGAAAAAAATTTTAAGTTCAAATTTTTACGTTTTTATTTATTCATTTTTTAATTATTCAGGAAGTATACAATTGTTATCTTTATAAATAATATTTCACTGGAATACAACTTTTGAATTAAAACATACCGAAGAGAATTTTAGGGAATCTTTCTAGGTATAAAATGATCCCTACACCATTATGACTAAATCAGAAATGCAACTTCTACTTAAAGATAAAGCAAAATCATAAAACTGTCAGTAACTATTGTTAGAAAATTATCATAGTCCAAAATTAAATAAAATTAACAACGGGAATATTTTCTCTGATTTTATGAATCATTTTTAACAATGCTTATTTTTTAACTGAAGCAAATCTGTAGTTTTTGCAGAGTGATATTATGGAATCAAAGAAGTAATTAATTTTGTATAATAGTACTTAACAATGTGTTGTAAATTATTTTTGAATAACAAATTTAGGTTTTTAAAATTTTAAGAGTTTACCGATTTACTACTATGGAATCAGGTGGGAGGTTAAGGAAGTTGAGTTCTGAATTTTGGCATCTTCGGAGTCGACTTTAAAAAAATGTATTTCCAGACTTGTATTTTTCCCTTCTAGTTTCTTAGCGTCTTCCAACAAGCATATTCTGATTCTTCATCTACGAGTCATATATCTAAATAAATGTTAAACGCTACAAAATGTTTCAGGTTATATTGAATATAATTTAGATAAACATTGATAGCCGGTCAACCTATGAATTATACAGAAATATAATTGAATAATACTTACCTATTTACAATAGACCAGAACTTTAAAGCGTGAAAAGCATCATTAATACCAGCACTGAACACACATAACTTGACCAAAAAACGTTTTCTGGATGAACGAAATAGACATTCTTTTGGATAGGCACTGTTTATAAAATACCTAAAAAAACTTTTGACAGATAGGTTAACAACGTCAACAACATCATCGCTGTGAAAAACAAATTAAAATAGAGGGAACAAAACTACGATGATCATTCAGCAACTATATGAGAATTGAAAACAGTTCCTCAATTTATTACGGCAGTTTTGCCTGCTCATGCCGAAAAAAGCACTAGATTTCTAGCCGCCTTCGAAACAATTGATAGATGGGCTCCTGCTTGCCAATTTTAATAACCACCTCCGTGGTTAGCCACCTTATGTTCCCCGACCATTCCGTTGTTTTCTAAAAGTTATTTTGAACCTCTATCATTTGATTTTGCTTCACTGTGTCTGTCGTTGCGCGTGGATAGTGAGGCCATGCAACTGCACCAAAAAATTAATATCCCCGAATGTTGAAGAGTGTCCATCATTTTTTTTTTTTTGTAGACGAGAAAAATAACTTTTGATGACCCTATGGAGCATTGGGGGGATGATTTGATGATGTATGCCTACAGGACAAGCTCTAGTTTCAACTGAGGTGATGCTTATATTTGCCACGCTTATCATACTTATTTTTACAATAGAATGATTTCTATTCATCCTACATACTCCCCGAAGTTTCGACTATATTTCAGTATTGCAAGAACGTCACCATTGGATGCTGATTTATTTATTTATTTGAATAAAGAAAGTCCAACAGTTCAGTGAGAACTATTAACAGGGCTATAATATGTACACAAAGTATTATATATAATGTGAGCACGCAAATACATAAGAATTTAATCTGAAGGTTGTATGTAGAATGTAGTTATGCACAATACGCGTAAATTCGGAGATAGAGGAGCAAAACAAATCAATTTTGTCGCTGAGAAGTGATAATACAATATGTTCTTGGATTGGCACGGGACAATAGGGAGATTTTGCGTAGCGTATCGTAGGTTACGGTAACCGCGAAACGATACGCTAACGAACGTCGGATAGCGGAAAACGTTAACGCTAAACTCGTAGAGCATGCGCAGAAACGTCAACACGTGATTTTAGCGTTTACCGTATGTTACGGAACGATATGCAAAATCTCCCTAATAGCTCTTAAATGTACTTCCCGTAATCTAATTGATTCATCGGCAAGAAGAACGCATTTCCAAAATTCGAAACGAAGGTTCAGATTTGTGCAAGGACTAAGCTGAACATATCCAAGATGTCTATGTACATTAATAGAAAGAGGCCTGCCAGGAGGAGACCTGGACCTGACACGAAGAGGAGAGACCTCCGTAGTAGAATACCAGTCAGGAGAATGTTATCTACCAGAATTAAAAGGACCAATATTACGTTCGCTTTTAGGAATCCTGTCGCATTTCAGCGAATCGTAATTTGCAACAACTCTAGTAAAAGCCTGTGAGAATATTAGGTTATTTCTGCCTAACGGACAATCCCTAATTTCGACTGGGGTCATATTATCAACTGCGCCGCTTACAATGTTTATTTTTACTCTCGCATGAGTTTCATTTCCTTTATATATTCCATGAAGAGTCCCACTATAATCCAATATTGCGAAAACGTCACCATTGAATGTTGATAATACAATGTGTTGTTCGGGTAGCACGGGTGTATACCTATTGTATTTTAATCGCAATTGAACAGATTTATTGGCAGGAAAAACGTATTTTCGAAATTCGAATTGCTGGTTTGGATTTGTCTTTGGAATTAGCCGAACATATCCAAGTTGTTCGAGTGGATATCCAAGTATATCAGCAAAAGTAGGCTTGCCAGGAGACGACATGGACCCGGCACGAGGAGGCGGCTCCTCAGGAAAAGTACGGTCAGGAGAATGTTGTCTGCCAGAAGAAGAAGAACCAATATTACGTTCGTTATTAGTAATTCCATGAGACTGTAGTGAATCGTAATTTGCAACATCTCTATCAAAAGTCTGTGGGAAGGGTGGGTGATTTTTGCCTAATGGACAATCCCTAACTTCGTCTGGGGTCATATCGACAACTGCACCGCTTTTAATGTTTATTTTTACTCTTGTATGAGAACCATTTCTTCTATATATTCCTTGAAGAATCCCACTATAATCCAATATTGCGAAAATGTCACCATTGAATGTTGATAATACAATGTGTTCTCGGATTGGCACGGGCACATAGCTATTGTGTTTTCGTCGCAAATTAAGTAATTCATAGGCAGGAAAAACGTATCTTCGAAATTCGAATCGCTGGTTCGGATTTGTCCTGGGAATAAGCCGAACATATCCAAGTTGTCCTAGTTCATATCCAAGTAATTGAGCAGGATAAAGCCTGTCAGGAGACCTGGACCTGCCGCGAAGAGAAGGCACCTCAGGAGAATTCAGGTCAGGTGAATGTTGTCTCGCAGAAGAAGAAACAGAATTACGTTTACTATTAGGATTCCCGTCGGACTGTGAACTTAATTCTGCAAGAAGAAATTCGAGATTCATTTTTTTAAACAAATTTACGTCTAATATCATTGGTTGAACTCAATATTCCTTTACAGAAATCATCTTTCTGACGATTCAATACAAATTTAGGAAATAATTTTGAAATATAATAACTCCCCGCCATACAGGTTGTTTTTGTTGAATAAACATATAACATACGATTTTTCGCGATACAGAAAGCTTTATAAGACAAACAGTTCCATGTCATGCAGGTCTCTATACTTTATTATTTTTTCAAGTCAAAAATTCGTCTAAATCATTAGAAAAAAGTATTCTGTAAAGAGAAGATGAGCGTCAGAACTTTCAGGTTGAAAATGATCGAGGCTCACAGTGCTCGAATTTTACTTAATTAATGGTTTTGTCTTTATTTTTGTAATTTATCCTGAAATCCTCTGAATTCACATTTACATTACGATTTTATATTGGCATCATTGTAAATAATTTGATTAAGATTTTTAAACCATTTTTCAAGAAAAATATTAAATTTTTCTTGCTTCACATTTGTCTATCATTTATAGTTTATTAATTTTAGTTTAGTTTCTCAACTATATTAATAGTTTTATTTTTAAAAGCATAGCACAGGCTGAAACGCCTTTAATAGTAAAAAATTAATGAAAATATTTATAGGGTCAGAAAAACGAACCTAATAAATTTTAGTTACAGATTTCCCTATTCACCTCTCTACCCCCATTTTCAAGGATACATTGTTTTCCCTGTTTTCAAGAAACTCCAAACCTTTCCCCAAGAAGAAAGTCCAACTATGTTTGACTGACAGTAAATTATTTTTGGCTAGAAATTTACCTTCAGAGGTTGATAATTCAACCGACTTCTACAAAATTTGTCTTTTTTCATTTAAAAATGCAACTAGTTGGTTAAAATTGCAACTGTTCAGATATAATTATTTTCCGAATTGAACTATTTGGTTAAAAATGAAACTGTCTGAGATATAATTTTTATTCTATTTATTTGAAAATTCGAGTATTTGGTAGAAAATATGTCAGTGTAGGATAATAACATAATCATTTGTTTAAAAATTTAGTTATTTTGTTAATAATTATTCTCTTAGGTATTACAATTTGCTTGAAAATTTATGTTTTTTGGTTGAAAATATTCTATTTTTTCAAATTCACCTTTTCACGTTGATAATTCAACTATCTTTTATTAAATTCGTCATTCTATTTTAAAAATTGAACGATTTGGTTGAAAATTCAATTATATTGTTAAAAAATAAGCTGGAAAGTTCTATATTCACCAATAGAATTAAGGATGATCGCCAGAGTAAAAACGAAAGTATAGATGATACTCATTTTCACAAAGGGGAAGAAAAGCTGATTAATGCTTCAAAGAATAATGTGGGTAAGAACTGTAACTAATGAATGTTCCATTGCGTCATTAGAGTCCAAATATATACATAAGTAGTCGTTATCAAACAAATATGTGAGATAACAATATTATAGGCGTCAAGATTGTCTTTCTGAAATAATGATGTTATCTTACATTTTTCATGATCATCATTATAATTATTACATTCTCATATCAATTTTTCTATAATATGCACAGTTTTTGTTATAATTATGGACAATGAAAATACGCATGTTCCAATACCAATGCATATTATGAATTGTCACAATATACATTTATGAAAGTTATTATTTTCCGGGAAAAATGATACAGTTTATGAGTTTTTGAGAGTAATATTTCTTGTTTAACACATTTTTCCATTATTCAAACAATTTTGATCGCTTCAGTCAATTCTTATTAGACTTAACAATTCTTTCCACCGCCGTAAAAGAAGATCATTAAAAATGTATTATTTTCTTGAGTCAATGAAGCAGTTAATGAATGTTAAAAGTGACATTTTTGTTCAAAGAGAGTATCTTGATAAACTATTATTTTATGCAATTAATGATACAATTGGTGAATTTTTGAGAGTGATTTTTTTGTTCTTAGGATACTTCGAAATAGTAAAAAAGAAAGCAAAACTATCATGAAAGAGAGAAAACGAGATACATGATCCACAGAGCTATATCAAATAAAGGTATACCCATATATTTTAGAAATTCAGAGAACATATTTTTGAATGCAAATACTGTAGGCGTATTATGAATACTATTCGGCAGATTATTCCAAAGCCGCCTCCCTCTAATTACAAATTCAAAACAATTCCAATGAATATACAGGCTCTGCAATTTTAAAGATCATTCACAGCAAATTACCCATAAAATATTGTCTTCTCTTGGCAACTGTCATAAAACCAGCTCTTTCCCTATACTCAGAAATACGATCGAATTGGGACAAGTTATAGATAAAATGAATGTAGGCATTCAAAGCACTTTGAAGGTTGCAATTACGGTCATCAGAGATTTCATCATGTAGCACATACCGATAATTAATATAAGGAAAAATCAAGGTTTTAAACAATGTGGATTCGCGTAGCTGTAGACAAAGAGTCAACACTCTGACTAAGCTCATGTAAAGTTCTGAAGGTTTTGCGTAATATTAGTTCAACATGCTCTTTCCAAGAAAGAGTGCTGTTAAATATCAAATCAAGATCATTGACAGAACCAGAGAAGTCAATAACAAGACCGTTCAAGTACAAAGGTTGGGGGCAATGCAGGACTTTAGATGGATTATGAGTGGAGGATCCAACTAGCAAAGCTTATGTTTTTTGTGGATTGAGTTTCAAACCATCAGATACTACCCAGTTATAGACGTTATTAATATCTTCCTGAACCATTCGAAGTAGGTCCCTAAAGGTACCAAGAGTCCCAGAGAGATATATTTTGCTGTCATCAGCATAAAGGTGATATTTATAGAAGCGTCAACCAGTTGAAAAGTCGCATGTGAACACAATAAACATTTTGGGGCTAAGTATTGAGCCCTGGGGAACCCCACTCATCTCCTCATTCCAGTCAGAGCGAAGACCATCACTGTTTGCTACACATTGTAAGCGATTACTTAAGTAAGAGTTGAACCAATTAATGGCACAGTTAGAGATATTGAGGTTTTTCAATTTTTGGATTAAAAGATTGGTTTGGTTTACCAATGGGTTATTTAGACCATGATTTATTTTGGCAATTACTGGAAGCAGAGAATCTGCCCTGATATGAGAGAAGTGAAAGTTAGATAGAATCATCAAAGGAGCACTGGATAAGAGAATGGTATCAATTCGTAACGGCTCAATCAAAAAGCGTTTCATAAAGTCATTTACCGAGTAGTTCTGATCAAAGGTTTGACTCTGAGAGGGAATAATTCAAAACCGCTGAAGGTCCTTCCAGATATTTTTATATCTATTCTTGTTAACAATTGCATTATGGTTATATTCATTTTTAGAGACCCTTATCTTAGTTTGAAACAGATTCCTAAGGACACCGAATTCCTTCCATCGTGCTTAGTCTTTAGTCCTCCTAGCTTGAGAATACTTTCTGACTCTTTCCCTTCTGAGACTTTCAATCTTTTCCGATATCCACGGGCAAGTTTGTTTCCTTGCTTGGAAATCATGTACTGGGGCCACTACATCAAATGCTGAAATTAATATATTACAGAGTTCATCTACCTTTGAATTCAAATTTCTATCAGAAAATACATTTCTCCAATCAGCTTCAGATAGCAGAGTGAACAATCTATCCTAATCAACTTTACTTAGGTTTCTGATTTTTTTTTTAACGCGGGGCGAGATTTTTACTTCAATTAAAATTGCAATGTATTTGAATAAGATCATGGTTGGACAGGAAGGGAACTGGGTGTTGAGAATAATTTTGTGCTTTAGTTAGATCATCCACAGCCAAAAGGTCAATCCATGTACTTGATATTCCGGAGTGGTGCGTAGATACATGTGGTACTATAGATAAACCAGCTGAATTGACCGAAGACGTAAGGTATTTGGATTGGTTGGAGCGAATATTTAAGTTTGTATCAAAATCACCTGTAATTATAACATTATTATAATTAAGCGTGTAGTTAAAAAGCTTCGTCTCAAATTCATCACCAAACCCAGCATTGGGTGGTTTATATACAACCCCAAAAAGTAGACGTTGACAAGATTGAAAGACGTCAATAAATAAAAATTCAGTAGCCGGTACAGTGGTTTCAGTACTGACATGTAAGATCTTACGCTTCAAAGCGTTATGGACATATACGCTGAGCCCACCACCTCTACGAGACTCTCTATCTTTCCTGAAAAGTGAGTAATTATTAAGGCTAATATTTGACGAATCAAATTGAGGCTTCCGCCAAGTTGCAGATGCAGCTATAATATAAAAGGATCTCTGACCAAAATAATCAGCAAACTCATTAAAATAAGCAGGCAGGGATTGAGTATTAACGTAACATATATTAAGAAAGTCCAACAAGTCTTACAAGAACGAGACAATTCCATATATAGGGAAACTTACAAAAAAGATACCGGAAATAAGAGATGATTAGCGGAAAAACCTTCCGGTTCCGCAAAGAAGACCACTTGTTAGAAACAATTATGTTTAGAATGCAGGTTTGAAATGGGTTGTACCAAATATGATGATAACATATAGAAAAAGTACCAAAAATTGTACATAAGGAATATACCTAAGCAAGAATAACGGATCAGAAGTTAACATTTTTCCTGACCAGAGCGCCGTAATCTTATCAGCAAAGTGAATTAATAGAATGAAAGTAAGCAGAGTAATGAAATAAATAAAGTAAATAACCATCAGTATGTAAGATAAAATTACTTCAAACCATATTCCCCACAATGTCAATAGGGGATATTTTCCTCTTACGTCGAAATTATCGTAGAGCATCCAAATCCCGAAGCTGGGCAAAATTCTTGGCGCACCATCAGATTTACGGCAAAAAATCTTGCCCCCAGCAGACAACAGGTCTTTTATTTTGTTGTTTCTTCTCAGTTCGAACGCAGCGCTGTAGATCTACTATTTGGACTTATAGTTAGTGAGCGACTCTCTGAAGTACAATGCTCGATCTTTGCTTCAACCAAGCAGTTTAGTCGAAGGATAACGCTTTCTTTCACCTAGTTCAAGTAAGTACTTACAAGTAGCTTGTGAGTTAAAAGTGGCTATTAGAATAGGTGGAAGCCAAGGGCGAGAAGCAGTGTAATTTGAAGAAATGCATCGACAATAGCTGCTTCGACTCCAATCACCGGAAGCACTGACGCCGCTCCTGAGCTCCTTCCAATATCATCAGCTGTTGATGTACTTTTTTCATTTAGTGAAGTGATACTCAATGAAAGTTAACAAAAAAGTTGTTCAAACAATTTGATACTGTTTATAACTATCTTTTCTTAGATACGTGCTAGAAAGTTGTATTTTCTGAAATCTTTAACCCTATGAAGCATGTGCGAAAGGTAGAAATAAAGAAGCCTTGAGAACCATAGTCCATTACCATTTGAATGATTTTATTTTATTTTGATTCAACGTCGGATTACAAAGAATATTACATATAAGTTTACCTGTTCTGCCGTACAAACTAAAAAGATACATAAGTGACATTGTCGCTTAGGTCGACTTTTCCATTGCCAAGTTTAAGAGAATAACCCTAAACCGCAATGTCACTTATGTATCTTTTTACCTTGTACGGCAGTGTTCTTATTGAGTCATTGGTACAATGTATTCAATGTTCTGATTCATGAAAGAAGCAAGCCGAACATATCCATGGTGTCCAAGTACATTTCCAAGGGTTTTAATAAGAGGAGACCTGCCGGGGGTAGACCTTGGCCTGACACGACCAGGACGGACCACAGTAATAGAAGGATGGTCAGGAGTATGTTATCTAACAGCAGAAAGAGAACGCGTATTACGTTCGCTATTAGAAATCCCGTTGGACTGTAGTGAATCGTCATTTGCAAAAACTTTAATAAAAGTCTGTGAGAAGATCAGGTTTTTTCTGCCTAATGGACAATCCCTAACTTCTTCTGGAGTCATATCGACAACTGCGCCGCTTAAAATGTTTATTTTTACTCTCGTGTGAGCCCTGTTTTTTCTATATGTTCCGTGAAGAACCCCACCATAATCCAATATTGCGAAAGCGTCACCATTGGATGTTGATAATACAATGTGTTCTTGGGGTAGAACGGGCACATACGTATTATGTTTCACTCGCAATAGAATGGAATCATCGGAAGGAAAAACGTATTTTCGAAATTCAAATCGCTTGTTCTGATTTGTGCGGGGACTGAGCCGAACATATCCAAGTTTTTCAAGTGGACATCCAAGTACATCAACAAAAGTAGTCTTGCCAGGAGGCGACACAGACCCGGTACGAGGAGAATGGACAGGAGAATGTTGTCTGCCAGAAGAAGAACCAATATTACGTTCGTTCTTAGGAATTCCTTCGGACTGTAGTGAATCGTGATTTGTAACAACTTTAGTAAAAGTCTTTGGGAAGGTTGGCTGACTTTTTCCTAATGGACAATCCTTAACTTCGTCTGGGGTCAGATCGTCAACTGCACCGCTTGTAATGTTTATTTTTACTCTCGTACGAGTTTGATTTCTTCTATATAATCCATGAAGAATCCCACTATCATCCAATATTGCGAAAACGTCACCATTGGAAGTAGATAATACAATGTGTTCTCGGTTTGGCACGGGCACATAGATATTCTGTTTTGCTCGCAATTGAATTAATTCATAGGCAGGAAAAACGTATCTTCGAAATTCGAATTGCTGGTTCGGGTTTGTCTTGGGAATAAACCGAACACATCCAAGTTGTCCTAGTTCATATCCAAGTATTCGAGCAGGATAAAGCCCGTCAGGAGACCTGGACCTGCCGCGAAGAGAAGGCTCCTTAGGAGAATTCAGTTCAGGTGAATGTTGTCTCGCAGCAGTAGAAATAGAATGACGTTTACTATTAGGATTCCCGTCGGACTGTGAACTTAATTCTGCAATAAGAAATTGAGAATTCATTCCTTTAAACAAATTTACGTCTAATATCTTTGTTTGAACACAATGTTTCTTTGCAGAAAGCAACTTTCTGGCGATTCAATCAAAATTTCGCGAAATAATTTTGAAATATAATAACTCCCCGCCATACAGGTTGTTTTTGTTGAATAAACTTATAACATAAGATTTTCTGCTATACAGAAACCTTCATAAGACAAACAGTTCCCAATATATCCAATTCTTATTCAAATACACTTTCACTCAGCTTTTACTGTCAAATAACACTTTCCAAACAATCCTTCAAATTATGTAGAATGTATAAATGAATTTTTACTTTAGAATCTTGGATCTTGTCGATTTTTTTCCAGTGAATGGAAAAATTTTTGTTCCAAAACAAAAATGTTTTCCATATGCTGAAAAAACCTGCATATGATCAGAAGTATTTTAAACCTCAATTCACAAAGATATTTTCATTAAATACCATAATCAAAATTCAAAAAATTCTTCACGAATTGACAAATGTGTTAAGAATTTCTTTCCAGAAAAGGTGTGAGTTAAATAGATATTATCTCTTAGAAAATAATTTATTAAAATCCAAAAAATAATTGGAAAAACCTTCTTGACCTTTAGATATGTAAAAAAAATTAAAACTGAAGGAAATTCAAAAACTCAACTAAACAGAAAATTTTAGAAATTATATTTAGTGCGGGTAACCAAGCTTCATGACCATCTATTTGAAATTAATTGTTTACTTCTTTAGGATCCTAAAATGCTAATTTTTCGCATTCTAGCGATTTCGAATCGCAGAATTTATTTTCGATCCACCCTATTATGTATTTCTTATAGGAAAACCTTTTTTGAGATGCATTGATACCTGTAACATTTTTTAGGTAGTTTTAAATAAAATTCAATATTTAGCTGTTTAAACTATGTTTTGTTTTCAAGCAGCATTATTACTCTTAGTGTTTTTATAAATCTGATAATCTTCATTTAAAATTTTTTTCAAATTGACAAGTTTATTTAGTTGCAAAATTTAAAATTTATTCATTAAAAACACAATTTTCGTACTATTTCCACACAGAATAAGACACATCGGAATTAAGAAAATCTATTTCTGACAAACGACCGAAAGGATTTTGGTCCTCAAAGGGCATGAAAAAAGTTGTAAATAATGTTGCTTTTAGGCCGTGGCTCTGTTCTTAAAGTTTTCAATTTGTATTTGCCCCACATTTGTGTGCAGGCCTGTTAAAATTGAACGTCAAAGCATTGACAACTATAATTTGGTGATTGTGAATTCCCTTTTGTTAAAGCTCCTTCGGCTTTAACGAACACATTTTCATCACGTGTCTATGTGACGCACATGATTTCTGTGACCTGTAACAGGGGAGTCTTAATCATGTACACTATCCCAAGTTGCACTTCTTTATTCAACAAATTAAAAAAAAATTTCAACTCAGATCTGATTTAGAGGTCCCCTGTTTGAGTTTTTTCTTTTTTTATTGATTGTGTTTTTTTTTCTAAATTTATTGAAGATACATGTATTAAATTTATGAGAATTATGTCTTTATATATTAGCATCACTGTGCATAATTTAAAAAAAAAATTTAACCATTTTCCAACGAGAATAATTTTTTCTTACTTGCTTCACATTTTTCTACAATAAGTAACTTTTTTCAACGTACTCATTGTATTTTATGTCTAGCACGCCAGATGCTTAATTTTTACAGTTGGTTGAAAATGCAATTGTTCATGTGTAATTTTTCTCAAATTGAACTATTTGGTGAAAAACTAAACTGTTTCAGATATAATAGGTATCTTTTTTATTTGAAGATTCGACTATCTTATAGAAAAAAAATGTCTTTGTAGGATAAAAACTTAATTATTTGTTTAAAAATATAATTATTCTGTTGAAAAGTATATTTTGACAAAAATTGAACTGTTTTCTTGAACATTTGTCTCTTTGAATAATCAAAGTAACTATTTCTTGAAAAAATTAACTATTTTCTAGAATTTTCCTCTCCTTTCATTGGAAATTAAGCTCTTTGTTCGTAAGTCGGTGGAAGACTGATTAATTTATTTTCTTAGGTGCTAAAATCTGCTTGAAAATGTCTGTTTTTTGTTAAAAATGATCTTTCCATTCAAGTTCACCTTTTCACGTTGATAATTCAACTATCCACAGGCCTGAGAAATGGCCTATTCAATCGTATCATACATAAAATTAAATTAAAATGATAGATATATTATAGTATTATATTCACCAATAGAATTAAGGATGATCACCAAAGTGAAAACGAAAGTATAAACCGTCCGCATTTTTACAAAAGAGAGAAAAAACTGATTCATGCTTCAGTGAATAATTTGGAGAATGGCTTTAACCAATAAATGTTCCATTGCGTCATCAGAGTACAAATATATACATAAGTAGTCGTTATCTCACATATATGTGAGGCACCGATATTATAGGCGTCAAGATTGTCCTTCTGGAATAATTATATTATGTTACATTTTTAATTTTCATAATTATAATTATTACATTCTCATCTACAAATTTTTGTAAGATGCATAGTTTTTATTTTAATCATGAAAAAAGTTATTAAAAATGAAAAATTCCATTTGCCGCTCAAACTATGCAAGAGAAGAAATAGGTAAATTTTATTTATTTAAATCAAATTTGTTTATATACAATCCCTACAATAAGTAGTTGTACAAATTAATGAGAAGTAAAGTCAAAAATCTTTCCTCTGCTCTTGCACATTCACACCGCGCGCTACGCGCTTGGTCATTGTACGTCTTCATATATTTGCACAGGACTTTTAAAATTGAAGGTCAAACCATCGACAACTGAAATTTGGTAATTGTGAATTCTCTTTCGTTAAAGCCCCCTCGGCTTCAACAAACAAATTCTCATCACGTGTCTGGTGAAATGAAAAATCGTGTAACTCCCTGAATATTCAAAATAGGTGAAAATAATTTTAACTATAAATTTGACACATCCAACACTAAATTTTAACCAAGTTTCATCAACAACGTTAGAACCCCCTACAACTCTGATATTATGGAAATGGATTAACCCTATTTAGAGTTTAAACTTCATTTCTTGTGGATTTGAGCTATTTGGCAAGAAAGCGGATAAGCACAAAATTTACAGGAATAAATTTGGATAACCCTATGGAGCATGTGCAAAAGGTAGAAATGAATAAGCCTTGAGAACCGCAGTCCATTAACATTTTAATGTTTTAATTTCATTTTGATTCGAATTCGGATTACAAAAAATATTATATTTTAGTTCACCTGTTCTTATTGAATTAATGGTACAATGTCTGTAGTGAATCATATTCTGCAATACTTTCAATAAAAGTATTTGGAAAGATTAGGTGATTTTCGCCTTCAAGACAATCCCTAATTTCAACTGGGGTCATGTTCATAACTGCGACGTTCATCATACTCATTTTTACTCTTGAATGATGTTCATTCATCCTATGTATTGCAAAAGCGTTATTATTCGATGCCGATCATACAATATTTTCTTGAGTTGGCACGCGAGCATAGCTCTTATCTGCTTGTCGCATTCTAAATGATTTATCCCCAGGAAAAACGTATCTTCGAAATTCTAAAGAAAGGTTCTGATTTTTATAAGGACTGAACAGAACATATCCAAGATATCCTAGTGCATGTCCAAGTACTTTAATATGAAGAGGCCTGCCAGGAGGAGACCTGGGCCTGACACGAAGAGGAGGGACCTCAGTAGTACAAAACCGGTCAGGAGAATGTTATTTACCAGAAGAAGAGGAACCAATATTACCTTGTCTATTAGGAATCCCATCGGGCTGTAGTGAATCGTCATTTTCAACAACTTTAATGAAAGTCTGTGAGAAGATTAGGTTTCTCTTGCCCACTGGACAGTCCCTAATTTCGTCTGAGCTCACATTTTCAACTGCGCCGCTTATAATGTTTATTTTCACTCTCGTATGAGCGCTATTCATTCTATATATTCCATGGAGAGTCCCACTATAATCCAATATTGCGAAAGCGTCACCATTGGATGTTGATAATACAATGTGTTCTTCGGGTAGCACGGGCGCATAACTATTGTATTTCACTCGCAATTGAATTAATTTATCGGTCGGAAAAACGTATCTTCGAAATTCAAATCGCTTGTTCTGATTTGTGCATGGAATGAGCCGAATATATCCAAGTTGTCCAAGTGGACAGCCAAGTATATCAACAAAAGTAGGCTTGCCAGGATGAGACATAGACCCGGCACGAGGAGGCGGCTTCTCAGGAGAAGTGCGGTCTAAAGAATGTTGTTTGCCAGAAGAAGGAGAACCAGTATTACGTTCATTATTAGGAATTCGGTTGTACTGAAGTGAATCATAATTTGCAACTTCTTTAATAAAAGTATGTGGGAAGATTGGGTAATTTTTGCCTAATGGACAATCCCTTATTTCCTCTGGCGTCACATCAACAACTGCGCCGCTTATAATGTTTACTTTTACTCTCGTTTTAGCATAATTTTGTCTATACATTCCTTGAAGAATCCCACTATGATTTAATATTGCAAAAACGTCACCATCGGATGATGACACTACAATGAGTTCTCGGGTTGGCACGTGCACATAGCTATTGTGTTTTACTCGCAATTGAATCATTTCATAGGCAGGAAAAACGTATCTTCGAAATTCGAATCGCTGGTTCGGATTTGTCTTGGGAATAAGCCGAACATATCCAAGTTGTCCTAGTTCATATCCAAGTAACCGAGCAGGATGAAGCCTGTCAGGGGACCTGGACCTGCCGCGAAGAGAAGGCACCTCAGGAGAATTCAGGTTAGGTGAATGTTGTCTCGCAGAAGGAGAAGCAGAATGACGTTTGCTTGTAGGATTCCGGTCGGACTGTGAACTCAATTCTGCAAGAAGAAATTGAGGATTAATTTTTTTAACAAATCTGCGTCTCATATCTTTGATTGAACTCAATGTTTCTTTGCAGAAAGCTTTTTCAGGTGATTCAATCAAAATCTTGCCAACTAATTTTGAAATATGTATAATAACCCTCCACCACGCAGGTTGTTTTTGTTGAATGAACATACACTAGAGCCCCTCTATAGCAACTGTCTCGGGGGTACCCTTTAATCAACAAATACGCTATAGAGGGACTCTTCGAACCGTTCTTCTTCTCCTTCTTGCTTGTGGCTTCTTATAGCGCCGATCCGTAAACATCGCAACTCCGCTGACTTTACAAACGCCTTTTTCTCGTCCCCTTGGACCGCCTTGTCTGTTATGGAGGGAACTGCTATAGAGGGACTCAAGTGTATAACATACGACTTTCTTTTATGAAAAACCTTCATAAAACCAAAAGTTCCCGAAATATCCAATTCTTATTCGAATACTTTCTCGCTTAGTTTTTTTCTGTAAAATAACGCTTTCCAAACTATCATTCAAAATATGTAGAATATAACGGTGGGTTCTACGAATGTTAGGCTATTGTTCCGTTACCGTTAAGAAAGCGACTATCGTCCCATTACGGATAAGTATTAGTGTATCGTTTCCCTACGGATAATAATTTGTCTCACTTCAATTTCTAAGAAATTTAGTGAACCAGTAGAAGTTTTAAAAGAAATAAAAATCTTTGAAAATTTCTTGTTTTGAAAGTCATCGGAGCCTTAATTACGTTAGAAACTGTAATAAAGTATACTGGAGTTTTGAATTTGTAGGAAATGTTCCGATGAATAATAGGCTATCTTCCATACAATAGCATCTCAAATGTAAATTTCTCAAATAACAGAGCCACACAAAAAAAATCTTGGTTTGGGTCTGGAGGCCAGATCATGTTTACTATATGTTTTTGGGATCGCTGAATCTGAATCTAATGTCCAAAGAACCTTAGCGCGCCAGGGTTCTGACATTACGTCGAAAAACCTCATGAAAAATTGTTCTCGGGTCTGGAGGTCAGACCATGTTTACTATATATAAACATGGTCCAATAAATTCGACTGTGTATTTTAGAAATTGAATGATTTGGTTGAAAATGCTATTATCAATACGGCCTGAGAAATGGCCGTATTGAATCATACATATGTTACGTAAAAAACAATAGAAATTACAGATATATTATAGTATTATATTCACCAATAGAATTGAGGATGATCGCCGAAATGAAAACGAAAGTATAGACCGTCCTCATTTTCGGTGAGAAGAGGAAAAACTGATTAATGCTTCAGTGAATAACTTGTAGCACATGTAACTAATGAATTTTCCATTGCGTCATCAGATAACAAATATATACATAAGTGTCGTTATCTCACATATATGTGAGATAACGATATTATAGGTGGCAAGATTATGCTTCTGAAATAATTATATTATTCTACATTTCTCGTTACCATCATTAAAATTATTTTATTCTCATCGAAACATTTTTATAAAATGCGCAGTTTTTTTTATGAAAAATGTGATTGAAAATGATAAATTCCATTTTATTTTCAAACTAGGCGAGAAAAGAAATAGGTAAATTTTATTTATGGAAATCAAATTTGTTTATATACACTCTCTGTAATAAGTATACATAAGTGCGCATTCTGATCGCGTGCTATACGCTCGGTCATTCCACATCCCCTACTTTTTTGCATAGGACTTTCAAAACTGAAGGTCGAACCATCAAAAACTGAAATTCGGTAATTGTGAATTCTCTTTCGTTAAAGCTCCTTCGGCTTTAGCGAACACGTTTTTATTACGTATCTCGTGATTTTCTTATTAAACATTTTATTGTACCTTGTCCAGAAATTTTATTTTTTCATTTTCAAAGTTGTCTTTTACGAAATAAAACAAAAACTACGCGTCCGATAAGAAAGTGAATGATAACCAATTTGTAGATCTTTTTTGGCTACATAATATTTCAGATTCGTATATTTCCGTATGTCCCATAGTTTGGCCGCAAAATGAAAATTTTGATTTCTCAAAAAGATTTCAAAAAGCAAAGTGTTTCTTTCCTTTACTTTTTTCGTATCGTGCGTTGCTTGGCTTAAAATTTTCATTTTCGTTCGTTTTTTTGAATTTTGAAAATGCTTTTTAAAAGCCTTACAAGATTATTATAACAACTTTCTGAATTTTCTTGAAAAATCAAAAATTCAAATTTAGATCGCACATTGAATAATAAAAAATAAAAAATCCATTTTGCGGTCAAAATATGCAAGATACGACAAATGATGAATTCACGAAAATTGTGCACTTGAGAAAGACCTACAAATTAAATAAAGAAATTAAATTTTTGCTCAAACGACATAAGCTACAAAACATTTTTTTTTGCAAAAGTTGTTTACCTAAAGAAGATCTATAAATTTATTATTCATCATTTTTTGAAAGAACGTGCAGTTTTTGTTTTATTCGTAAAAACAACATTAAAAATTAAGAAATAAAATCTTTAGACAAACGACATAAGGTACGAAAAATGTTAGCAGACAGAGGTTGTTCACCCAAACAGGATCTACAAATTCGTTCTTAATCATTTTTCGATAAGACGAATAAATTTTATTTTAATCGTAGAAAATAAGACCTACTAGGTCAGACCTACGATATACCTTTTCTCGTACTTATTCCATATCTTCTTCTTTAAAGTTTCTTTTAATGGTCAGGGTTGATTTCTTATGAAATTTTAAGTGTTTTGGCGAGCCCAAAGTAGCCCGAAATTCGCATATGCTTACATTTAGGGTGGGGTTGTAAGTTATTTCAAGGGTAATTTTTGAGAGACAGGGGTAGTTTTCCGAAAATGAATTTTCGCAGTTTAATTTTTCAAATTTTATGTAGTGGAGGATTTTGAAAAAAATAAAGGAGCCCATAAATCGGAATTGGTGCCCAAAAAGACCCCAAACAAAGGCCAAAATGCTGATATGCTCACATTTAGTTTGAGAGCATATTTCATTTTGAGAGTAGTTTTTAGGATAGGGGTTTTTTTTAAATGAATTTTTGCATTTTTCAAGAGCCCAAAAAAACCCGAAATTCTGGATCTGTTGATTTGCTCAATTTTTCCAATCTTCTGTAGTAGAGGTGCTGGCGGTTAAAAATAAGTTTTTTTGAAGTGAAACTTCCTTGAGGACAAGAGTGAATTGATAAAAACAACTGACTGAAAGTTTTCCAATAATGCCACGCTGGGAAAAACAGAAGACTGCCAAGAGGGGACCTACATCCGGCACGAAGAGGCGGCTCCTCAGGAGAAGTTCGACCAGGAGAATGTTGTCTGCCAGAAAGAAAAAAAACAATATTTCGTTCGCTATCAGGAATCATTGAAATCGGTTCCGGCGATATAGTTTTTTCAAAAAAGTTTGGTCTGAAAATTAAAAATCGTTAACTGCCTAGAAGTTGAAAATTGTGAAAAATAATTTTAACTATTAATTTCACTCATCCAACACTGAATTTTAACCAAGTTTCATCAGAATTGTTAGAACCCCCTGCAGCTCTGATATTCAGGAAATGGATTAACTCTATTCAGAGTTTTTTTTAAACACATTTTTTGTGGATTCGAACTATTTGGGAAGGAGTGGGATAAGCACGAAATCTACAAAAATAAATTTGGATTACCCTACAGAGCATGTGTGAAAGGGAAAAATAAAAAAGCTTTGAGAACCATAGTCCGTGAACATTTCAATGTTGTAATATAATTTTGAACCCACTTCAGATTACAAAGAATATTATATTTTAGTTTACCTGTTCTTATTGAATCAATGGTACAATGTCTGTAGTGGATGGAATTCTGTAATACTTTGAATAGAAGTATTTGGGAAGATTGGGTGATTGTTGCCTACAAGAAAATCCCTAGTTTCAACTAGGACCATGTTTATAACTGCGAGGCTTATCATATTTATTTTTACTCTAGAATGGTTTCTATTCATTATACATACTCCCCGAAGAATCCCACTATATTTCAGTATTGCAAGAACGTTATCATTGGATGATGATTTATTTATTAATTTGAATAAAGAACGCCCAACAGTTCAGTGAGAAACGTTAACAGGGCTACAATATGTACATAAAGTATTGTATATAATGTGGGTACGCAAATACATTAGAACTTAAACTGGAGGCTGTATGTACGACGTAGTGATAATACAATGTTCTTGGGTTGGCACGGGACAATAGCTCTTATGTGCTTCTCGCAATCTAGTTGATTCATCGACAGGAAAAATGTATCTTCGAAATTCAAATCGAAGGTTCTGATTTGTGCAAGGAATAAGCCAGACACCTCCACGATATCTAAGTACTTTCATAGGAGGAGAACTGCCAGGAGGAGGCCCGGACGTGACACGAAAGAGGGAAGACCTAAGCAGTAGAAAACCAGTCAGGAGAATTTTATCTTCTAGAAGAAAAAGAACCAATATTACGTTCGCTATTGTGAATCCCATCGGACTGTAGTGAATCGTACTTACTTCATCTATATATTCCATGAAGAACTCCACTATAATCCAATATTGCGAGAACGTCACCATTGGATGTTGATAATACAATGTGTTCTTCGAGTAGCACGGGCGCAAATCTATTGTATTTCACTCGCAATTGAATTAATTCATCATCCGAAAAAACGTATCTTCGAAATTCGAATCGCTGGTTCTGATTTGTGCGGGGAATGAGCCGGATACGTCCAAGTTGTCCAAGTGGACATCCAAGTACATCAACAAAAGTAGGCTTGCCAGGAGGCGACATAGACCCGGCAGGAAGAGGCGGCTCCTCAGGAGAAGTACGGTCAGGAGAATGTTGTCTGTCAGAAGAAGAAAAACCAATATTAAATTTGTTATTAGGAATTCCGTCGGACTGTAGTGAATCGTAATTTGCAACAACTTTAGTAAAAGTCTTCGGGAAGGTTGGGTGACTTTTGCCTGATGGACAATCTCTAACTTCGTCTGGGGTCATATCGTCAACTGCTCCGCTTGTAATGTTTATTTTTACTCTAGTACGAGCACGATTTCTTCTATATATTCCTTGAAGAAGTCCGCTATAATCCAATATTGCGAAAACGTCACCATTGGATGTTGATAATACAATGTGCTCTCCGGTTGGCACGGGCACATAGCTATTGCGTTTTAATCGCAATTGAATTAATTCATATGCAGGAAAAACGTATCTTCGAAATTCGAATTTCTGGTTAGGATTTGTCTTGGGAATAAGCCGAACATATCCAAGTTGTCCTGGTTCACATCCAAGTAATTGAACAAGAGAATGCCTGTCAGAAGGAGACCTGGATCTGGTACGAAGAGAAGACTCCTCAGGGGAATTCAGGTCAGATGAATGTTGTCTGGCTGAAGTAGAAACAAAATAACGTTTGCTATCAGGGTTCCCGTCAGACTGTGAACTTAATTCTGCAAGAAGAAATTGAGGATTCATTTTTTCAAACAAATCTACGTCTAATATCTTAGGTACAGTTTTTTTGTTTGTTGAATAAACATATAATATACAATTTTCTGCCATACAGAAACCTTCATAAAATAAACAGTCTCCAATATATCCAATTCTTGTTGATAATAAAGTCACGACCTTGTAGTATATGTGTCAATTATAGTCTCCAAAAGATAGGTCAAAACAATAAAAAATTCGTCCAATTTCAAATTTGTCGAAACGTTTCGGCTGTTATGTCAGCCCTCATCAGTCAAAATTTATTTCTAAAGAAAAATAATTTACATAAAAGTTAAAACATAGACAAAAATCATTTACAAAATTCATATAATTAAAAAAGAGCATACCTGATATTGTGATGGTAAGACAACATCAACAATTATAAAAATTAAAAACTTCCATTAAAGTAATAAATAAAATAAACTATAAAATTTTACAGAAGTTAAAAATAAAAACAAAGCTTAAATTAAGAACGAAGAACAGACACCATTAACTGAGTCATTGACGGGTGACATTGTCAGACTGAGGAAATTAATTTGTAGAAGCTCTAAAATTGAGACACCGATTATGAAGGTAAGTATATCATTTGGTGATAATATAGGTAGTGATTTTATTATAATTTGGTAAGAGGTTTATATTGGTCTGGAAAATTACTACATTCGAATCTAATATTAACGTTACCAGCATTTTTGTTAATGAAGAAATTTTCAACTATTTTCCTGCGAGCTGTGTTAGGTTCAACTGAAAGAATTTTACAATGATCAAAATCAAAATTGTGTCCAAGTTCCAAGTAATGTTCCGAAAGTGCAGTATGATTAGAAGTGCTAGGGTTCCTGATAGAATTTATGTGTTCACGTGTACGGGTGTCAATTGATCTGCCAGTTTCACCAACGTATGTGGAATTGCAGTCTTTGCATGCAAATTCATAGACTAACCCAGAACGCTTACCCCTTGGAAGTGGGTCCTTAAGATTATTGAAATAACGGGAAAATTTATTAACTGGTTTATAAATAGTTTTGATGTTGAAACTTCTTAAAATATGTTGAATCTTTTCAGAAAGGTTTTTAATATAAGGTAAAACAGTGAAATCAACATAATTGTTAGGCTTATTATTAATGGTTTTACTTGCATAAAATTCGGAATTGTAAAAACGATGGGTTACATTTTTTAAACAAAATTCAATAAGTGACTTTGGATAACCATTTTTCAAAAGTGTTTGCTTAATAAATTTAATATTTTTGCTTCTAAATACAATGTCTGAAATTCCGAACATTCTATGAAATAACCCAGTAATAACTCCAATCTTATGATTGATAGGATGTGAGGAATTAAAATTTAGATATCTGCCTGAAAAAGTTGTTTTTTGGAAACAATCAATTTTAAGTTCATCATCAATACGTACAATCAGTGTATCTAAAAAGCTAATTTGAGAGTTATTTTCTACTTCTATTGTAAATTTTATATTAGAGTTATATGAATTGAATTTATTCAAAATGAAATCAAGTTTATCATGAGGCACCGCCGTGATAATGTCGTCGACATATCTGAAATAAAACGGAATTGAGAAAGGTAAAGATGAGAGGCATTCTGATTCTAGATTTTCCATAACAATATTGGCTGCTGCCGGAGAGAGTGGCGAGCCCATAGCCAAACCAGAAACCTGCTTATACGTTACATTGTTGAACTTAAAATAGGTAGAATTAAGACAGGTCTTAACCAATTCAATAAAATCAATCATTGGAACACTAGTAAACCTGCTAATCTCAGTCCATTTCGATTCAATACAACTTAAAACTTTAGAAATTGGTATATGATTAAACATTGAGACAACGTCTAAAGAAATTAAAACGTAATCAGATGGAATTCTTTTTAATAATTTAATTCTTTGAACAAAAGATAAACTATCGGATATGTGATATGGTGTTTTCCCAATAATATTGTTAAGAATTTTAGAGATGAATTTAGATAAATTGTAAGTGGGTCCATTTATTGTAGAAACTATTAATCTTAAAGGGTTGTTATCTTTATGTTCCAATTCTGTAATTAATTTGTTACATTTTTCTTGTAAAGTGGAAGTATATTCAAATTTAGAGATAGAATAGAGCTTTTTATCTTCGAGCATAGAATTCATTTTTCCATTGTATTCTGTTTTTGAGATAGCAACCGTAACATTGCCTTTATCAGCATTGACAAACATTATATCAGGGTTCTCAATTTTAAAACTTCTAATACAATTTGTGTTAATTATATTATCAAACTTTTGTATATTTCTGAATTTAACCTGAGAAACAAAATCTAAAATTGATTGAGTACATCGAGTACGAATAACATTCTTATCATCTCGATCTAATTTATAAATGCCAGTTTCAATCGAAGA
>CAKNXH010063258.1:4584-18288 GCA_932178445.1 Andricus quercusramuli
GTTGATTTTCAACCAAATAATAAAATTTGTATCCAAAAATTGTCAATGAAATTATCAATGAAAAATGTCATAGACGGAATTTCAACAAAATTTCACGAAGTTTTAACAAGATTGTTTCATTTGAAACCAAAGAAATGAATTTTTCAGCTACAAAAGATCAATTTTCAACAAAATAGTGAAATATGAAACCAACTAAAAAAGATCCATTGTCAACCAAAAATGTTATAGTTAAATTTCCGGTTGAAAAAATTAATTTGCAACGAAAAAAGATAAATCCTGAACTAAAATCAAAAACAGTTTAATTCAACCAAAAAAGTAAATTTCAACTAAAGTGTTGAATTTTTAACCGAATGAAATGATTTTCTGTCAAAATCGTTCAATTTCGAAAAAAAAAATTAAATGTTCAACCAAATAATTCAATTTTGAACCAGAAAAGATGAATTCTCAATTAAAATAATAAGTAAAATAACTGGAATAGTTAAATTTCCGGTAAAAAAATTCATTATTAGCCAAAGAGAAATGAATCAATTTTTGCCAATTGAAACAGTAATTTTAAGCGAAAAAAATTGCTTCTTAACAAAAAATGTAAGACGTGATATTTCAACCAAAAATTATTTTTATTTTAGATCGAAAACAGTTACATTCAACCAAAAAACATCTTTTCAACAAAATTATTGAATTTTCACTCAAGACAGAAAAAAAATCAACCAGATTGTTAAATTTTTAAGACAAAAAGGCAAATTTTCAACAAAAATTTGATTTTCAACCCAATAATAAAATTTTTATCCAAAATGATGAATTCTCAATGAAAAATGTAATAGGCGAAATTTTAACCAAAAATTGCTCTTCTAACTATTTTCTCATTTTCACTATTCAAATTGTGGTTGCAAGATAGCCATTGAAATTTATGGCCCAATATAGGAAAATTGAAATTTTTCTCCCAATTTGAGATTCAGAGTTTTCTAAAATTTATAACAACCTTAGAAAGAAATAAAAAAATAATTTCAGAGTTAAAAATTCATTTCTCTTTGGCCGATAATGTGGAACAGTGGATCTTTTTTAGTTGAACATCCATCTGTTTGGTTAAACATTAATTTTTTAACTTGTAATTGAATTATTTAAGTTTAATCTTTAAATTAAAGTTAAAAATTAAGTTTAAAGTTAAAGCCATTTTTGCTGGTTGAAAATTTAACTGTTTGATAAAAATTGTTCTTTTTGGCTTGAAAACTCAACAATCCGATTTGAAAAATAACCTATTTTGTTGAAAAAATCGGCTTTTAAATCAATTTCATTGTTGTTTTTTTTTATTTGGTTACTGTGTCAACTATTACATTTTTCGTTAACAATTCATCTTTTTTTGTCAGAAATCTTTAACCATTTCGTTAAAAGTTGAACTACTTTCTTAAAAGTACATTTTTTTTTGTTGAAGATTCATAATTTTGATGGAAACTTCGTCTTTTTTGGTAACAAATCTTTCTTTTTGGTTTCTTTTTTGCTACATTATTGTTACTTTTCGGTTACTTTTTTGAGAGAAGTATGGTTATTTTTTGAAGCTTGAGCTGTTCCGAGCCCTGAAATAAAGCCAATCATTTTTAATATTTCTCAAATTCGACAATCTCGTTAATTCTCCAGAATTCTTCATTTTTTGTGACATTTTCAGTTTGCAGACCACAAAAAACTGTTTATGTCACTGGCTTTCAACTAGCATTTTTTTAAATGTTATTGAACGCCAGAATCATTTTTCTCTATAAGTAACATCCTGTTTACTTGCATTTGATATCATTGGACCTTGAAGAAAATACATTCGACTAATAGAAGAAAGCTTTCGATTAGGTTAGATTAGCATCAACTGTAGGGTCTCCCCTATCATTAGCACGGCCAATTCTCATCCAAATCTCCCTTTCCGACAGCCAAGCGTGTTTTTTATCATAATGCAGCAAAACGCTTCCCTATTCCAAATCCAATGGCTCTCATAGTCGAAAAGTTTGACGACGACGATATTCGGGTGCAGAGTTGTCGGCGTCGGGCTGCGTCGACTCTCTGCGCTGCATTCAGGTATTCCTCCTCTGACGTCATAGAGAGCCTGCTTGACGTCATTCACCTGCCGCCTCTTTCTCCGCGCAGCTCTTGCGATTCGATGACCCAACGAGCACCCCTGCCCCCTGAAGCCTCGATAGCAGTCCGTGTATCGTGGATTGTATGCATTTTAGGTTAGGTTTCATCCGAGGGGTCGACCACTCTGATTTTTCATGTACCAGGAATATATTCCCTAAAGAATATTCGGATTATAGGCCCTCTCTGTGACCCTCCCCCCTCGCGTAACAAACTGTAACAAAATATCTGATATCTTTTTTACGAATGCTGATAAAGGTAACCTCACAGTTTGTTGAAAAAAAAAACAGTTTATAACTTAAAAATGACTAATTTGCTTTCTGACACATCTATTTACACTCCTGTAAATAAAAATCCTTTGGAAAAACTACAGACAAAAACTGCAAACATTTTTCAAAATACGAATACCATAACAGTCAACTTACTTTAACTGATACAGTTCTAGCTAAATGTTATGGTTTGCCAAAAATACACAAACATTAAAACCCCTATTTCACATGTCAATAATAGTTTCAAACCTTTCACTTGATGTCAGCGCGTTACAAATATCCCTTGTAACTTAGTTTTACAAAGTTTAGAACAAAGAGTTTAATATATCTCATGAGTCTGATGGAAGTTTTTCTCCGAGAGTTGATAAGCTAAATCACATACATTATGGTACGCGGCTTCACCCAGAGATTATTTCATCTCCCTGTACTAAATTTTCATGATTATTCTTGTTCATCTTTTAACAGTCGTGAACTGATACCATTTTATACTATTACATAGGTCCTACTGATTGAAATTGCGTTAAAGTTTAATGGTTGCTGATCTTCATTTGTTAGTTTTGTGGCGTAACAAATGGCAGTCTCATTGATCTGAAGCTAGGCAAAGAAAATAACGCATGCTTTTGTTTATCTGATTATTTTTCATTCTCATATGTTCTGAGCCATTTAGTTTCCATTATTTTTCATTCTTTCTGTGTATGTATACATATAATTTAGAAATTAATTCTATTAGAGTGCCGAATAAGATTCTAAGTGATCTGTTAATCGCAAGTACTAGTAAAGACGTAAGAATTCTGTTATATTACCTTCGCACGGCTAACTTGATAGATAATGAGCAAGTCAATTTGACACGAGAAATCTTGTTGCGGCACTTCATTCCGTCTTTTGAAAAAAGATGGAAGAGTGCGTTTTATAATGCATATACATTTTCTAAACTGAACAGTGCATGGTTATCATCTGATTCCATCATATCATTGGATCCCACAAAAGTAGGCAGAAGATCTTCAGAAGATTTTGAAACCAGTTCCAAATCGACTAAAAGAAGGAAAACACTCTCTCTTGTTGACTCAGATTCTCAAATTGAAATTGGAAATGCTTTTTTGAATAATTTGTGCTCTTCTGAGAAGAGGAACTTGGCTAAGGAGATAAGAAGTATGATATCAAGAGTTGAAGATAAAGAAAATGAAGAATTTTAAGGACAAATGGAGCCATTTACTTTAGAAGAAGCTATTTCTCTGGCTGAAGACACAAAATTGACGAAACATCAATATGAAACTATTATACTACAAGCTAAAGCACATAATGCTGATATTTTTCCTCTCTATAAAAGTCTTGGGGAAGTCAAGAGAGAGTGTCTTCCTCACGAAAAAAGCATAACAGTTGCAGAGTCTGGGGTGAGGATTGAATGGCAAGATTTGTGCGATCATATACTGAAGCGTATGTTGGAAATTCCAAATATCTTGCCACCAGATATAGTTGAAGGGAGAATGTCGTGATGAAGTGTTAATATAAATATGGTTCTGATGGCTCATCTGACCAGAGCGAATATAATCAAAAGTTCTGCGGAGTAGAAAAATCAGATACAGGAATCTTTATGATGTCAATGGTGCCATTACGAATAATTCAAACTTTTTCCCATAGGCATGATAAGAATTGTTCGGAATGTGCAAAGCCCTTGACAATTTGAAAAAACGAGAATCCTGGATCTACAAGATTATGTAGGCTGATCATGTTTTAACATGCACCAGAAACTAAGGAACGAACCACGACAGATGTAGAGTTGATGGAAGACAAAATCAGAAAACTCAAACCTACAAAAATAAAAGTACCGAATAGTCGTTGTACCATAACTATCTTTCATGATTTCGCGTTGACTATGGTAGATGGAAAGGTGTGTCCCCTTTTTCGTGAGAAAATTACCCTATTTCCACTTTTTTGAGCTCCTTTTGCGCTGTGAAACCCTGTAAACAGCAAAAAATATTGAATTTTAAAAGTTTCATCTTAGCGTCGTAATATTTCAATTTGATAAAATGAACGATGCAAAAAAAAAGTTGTTTTCTATAAAATCAGATATTAGGGGCATATGAGAAATTTCGCACATGACATTTGTTCAGTTCCACTAGACCCCAAGGTTCGAATGTGGCTGGTGCATGAGCATTTTCCGTTTTTACTTCTTAAAAACCAATAAACAAACAAAAAATACCTGAAAAAGTCCTGGAATTTTTGTTTGAAGAAACACTAGATACCGTGGTAAAATATCATTAGACCTTATTGGTTTTTACCAGTTGAAAAGACTGCTAGTCGAAACGCGGTCTTTCTGAGTTGTATTATCATACCTGCGGTGTTAGAGGCCGAATAAAACTTTTCAGTGACTTGCAGGTTTAATCCTACTGCGAATAACAAATTTCAGTTGCAAAAAACTTATTATTTAATAAAGCCTGTTCTAATGTTCATAATTTTTCTAGAACATTCTCGAAGAAACCGGTATTTTAGTAATCATGTCCGAAAACAAGCGGAACAACAACGCCTGATGAGAGATGCGGCTTGTGTATGATACTGTTGCAATAAAGGAACTAAATTAAAAGTGACCCAAAGGCCTACAATCTTGATACTTTTTGAAGAGAACCACCATTTCAGTAGCCATGAAAGAAAACACGCAAAAACAACAATGACGCCTAAAGAAGGGCGTTATTTATATCCGAAACTGTTGCAATAAGGGAACTGAATCAAAATTGACCGACAGGCCTTTAATCTTCATCAGTTCAGTTTCTGATAGTGAGATATTCGTGGATGCTCTAGATCTAGAAAAAATGCTTGACCCCAAATAAACAAAATTTCCGGACATAAATTATTGATACAAACCAGGGGAATCCTATCTGGGTGGTGGTTCTTTTGACAAAGAAAGAGATATTCCTTAAATACTTATCGATCCGCTTTGGGAATTTCTCGAGGGGAATCAGACCATTGGGTTCTATTATTAAATTCTAATTATTAGCAGACTGGTTATTCCGGTTCTTGAAGGTCGTTATTCTAAGGTTTGCATAAGTCGACTTATCTCCGACGTGGTCATATTTCAAGACACCATCATCGCTCTCGATTTTAATCCATGATGCTTTAGCTTGTTGAACATAAGTAATTCCTCTAGCCCTCTATACAGGGCTCGGAACGGGTTACGTTTTAGTTACTTAGTTATTTTTTTGATCCGTGGTTACTAAAAAGTTACTTATTTTATGAAAAAGGTTACTTTTGGTTACATTTTTTTGCACGAAATAACGAAGTGAATTAATTCATGAATCGTATTATTTAAAAACTTGTGAAAAATGTAAAAATAATAATTAGTTCGTATCTAAAATATACAAAAAAGGCTATTAATTGAACTATTATGAATTCTGATAAAAAAAAGGCAAGTTAGCTAAAATTGCTAGTTTTTAAATAAAAATAAAAAATAATTTGTTGAAATATTGAACTATGTATTACATTTTTCGATGAAAATTTATCTTCCTTGATTGAAATTCGGTTAAAAGTTTAACAGTTTTTGCGAAAACTTTATTTTTTGATGAAAATTCGACTTCTTTTGGTAGAAAATTAATCGTCCTAATTGAAAATCACCCTTTTGTTTTAAAATACATAATTTTTATTTGAAAATTTATCTTCTTGGTTAGAAATATACTTATTTTGTTGAAAATTCCTCTTTTTCGGTCGAAGATTCCCCTGTTATTGTAGAAAATTCAACTATTTGGTTGACAGATAACTTTTTTGTCAAAAATCCATATTTACTGTTTCAAAATTCAACTGCTTTGTAAAAATTGGTATTTTTGGCTTAAAAACTCAACAATTTGGTTGAAAAATCGTTTTTTTTTAAATGAATTCTACTGTTTTTATATTTAAATCTTTTTTTGGTTATTGTATCAACTATTACATTTTTCGTTAACAATTCAAATTTTTGTGTCAGAAAAATTCAACTATATTGTTAAAAGTTGAACTGCTTTCTTAAACATACATTTTTTTTTGAAGATTCATAATTTTGGTAGCAGGGTGGCGACTTAACCGGGAAATCGGGAAAGACAGGGGATTTATTGAAAAAACCTGGAATTTACTTCTGATCGTAGCAAAATTCAAGTTTTCATTATTTTAATCATTTTTGTCAATTTAGAAATTTACGGTTTATAGATCCTAGATTTTCCAGATTATCGCAGGTTACTCGTATTAAATCATAATTTATTATTAAATATTCATTATTTTCTATTATAAGGAATTCATCTTTCTGCAGTTAAAAATTCTACTACTTGGTTAGAAGTTAAACTCTTTCGTCAAAAATTATTTTTTCGTTTGAAAATTCATCATTTTAATTAAAAATTCATCTCTTTTTGAAAATGTAACTACTTTATTGAAAATAAATTTTTTTTAACTAAAAATTGAACTATTTCAGTAGTTGGATGAAAATTTAACTATTTGGTTCAAAATTTATATTTTTTATTTAGAAATTAAACTAGTTGTTTGAAAATTTATGTACTTTGTGAAAACTGAATCGACTGAGTCGATTTTTGTTCGAAAGTTGATATTTTCTTGTTCAAAATCCAACAATTTGGATGACAATTTGTCTTTTTGATTCGAAAACTTAACTATTTCCTTGAAAAAGCACATATTTGGTTGAAAATCGATTTTTTAAAGTTGAAAATGATCCTTTTCTTTGCAAGTTAATCTTCTTGTTTAAAAATTCTTCTTTTCGGTTGAAAAATGATCTTTTTTAGTTGAAAATTCATCTCTTAGGTTAAAAATTCAACTATTCCAGTTAAAGATTCATCATTTTAGTTAAAAATTCATTTTTCTGATTCAAAATTGAACTATGGCAGATAAAGATTTACAATTGTAGTTGGAAATTCAGCACTTTGTTGAAAATGTAACTATTTTTTTGAAAGTTAGTTTTTTTGTGGAAAGTAATTTTTTCATCTGAAAATCTAACTTATTCCAATTGAATATTTCATAGTTTTACTTGAAAATTCATCTGTTGGGTTGAAAATTAATTTAACCTAAAGTTGAATTATTCAAGTTTTGGTTCAATAAAAATAAATAAATTATTTATGAATAAGTAAGGTACGCGTTTCAAGTTCAGACCATGAAAAATAAATACTCTCTCAAAAAAAAAAAAAAAAAAAAAAAAAAAATTGGCGATGAAACATTTTAAAGCAAGTTAAAAATGTGAGAACTGGAGACATAGAACTTATTATCCAATACAAAATTGGAAATGTACAAAGTTAAATACCTAATTAAAAAATGGAATATTCCAAATTGATCAACTGCAATTTTAAATGTTCTAACTTGAAAATTAATTTTTAAAAAATTTTTTTTCAAAGTCCCAATTGAACTATTCCATTTGTGTTTGAAAGTTGATCTTTTTTAGTCGGAAATTCAACTATTTGGTTGCAAGTTCGAATTTCGTTCAAAAGTTACGTTTTTTTTTAGAAAATTGGTGAAAAATTTAACTATTTGGTTGAAACTATATTTATTTTGTCGAAAAGCTGTCTTTTTGGTTGAAAATCAAACTGCTTTGTTAAAAATTCATTTTTTTAAACTGAAAATCGCAATTTTTGATTGAAAATTATTTTTTTGTATTAAAAGCTTATCTTTTTTTTTGGCTCAAAAATTCAATAATTTGGTAGGAAATTGTTTGTATTTTTTTTCATTTGTTTCTTCATTATTTTCTTGAAATGAAAATGTAGAAATTCCATTTTTTTTTCAAAGTTGATCTTTTCTATTTGGAAAATTCGAATATTTGGTTAAAAATGTATGTAATTTGTTAAAAATTCGTCCTTTTTTGTAGAATACATTTTTTTTTCTTTATTGAATAAAAACTCTGTTTAGTTTGAAAACTCAACTCTTGTTGAAAATTCGTGTTTTCGGATTGAAAATTCAACTGCTTTGTAGAAAATTTGAATTTTCTGTGGATAATTCAATAGTTTGGTAGAGAACTCAACTAATTGGTCGAATTTTGAACTACTTTGTTAAAAAATTATCTTCTACTTAAAAATTTATCATTTTAGTTAAAGCTTGTGTTTGTTTGTTAAAAACTAGATTTTTGAACTAAAAATTTTAATGTTTGGTTGAAAGTTAACTTTTTAATTGAAAATTCATATTTTCTTGTTGAAAAATTAACTGCATTGTAGAAAATACTTGTTTCAGACTTTAAAATTCAACAATTTGCGAGAAAATTAAGTTTTTTCAATTGAAAATTAATTTTTTTAAACGAAAGTGTAACAATTCAATTTTTGATTAAAAACTGATGTTCTTGATTTAATAATTCAACTATTTTGTTCAAAACACAAGGCACACATTTTAAAAAAAGTTGTCGAACCTGAAGTTCATTTAGCTTAACCAAAGAAACATTTTTTTATTTTGATTTTTCGGAAAAAAAATGTTGTCGGGAGTTAGGATTTTTGGGATTTCATATCTTTTTTGCGATTTTGGAACTTACAAATGTCACGAAAAAAAATTTTCCCATGAATAAAAAATAATAACATGTTTCTTTGGTTCAAGCTGACTCAATTTCAGGTTCGAATCAATCAAAAAAATATCCCGCAGATCAAACGATTCGATTAATTTTAGCATTTTTACTTCGCTCTACTGAAGAGTTTAGTTTTAAATTTACATTGAAAGTATTAATTATAGTAAGGGTGAAATGACAAATCTTGGAAAGAAATATTTATGAGAACGGTGTATCAAAATGGCGTATTTAGCTAATTTTATTTTTTCCCAGACTTTTTTTATATCACTCTGGATGAATTTCCAACGATCCAAGTATATCCAATTTTTAAAAATAAATCTTTAATGGCAGAAATCATTGAAAAATTATTTAAAAATGTAACATTTCTTACAAAAAGATTGTTTGTTCCTTTCGACATATGAAAATAAATGTTGAATATTTCCCCTTTTGCGCTGTGATCGCTGTTATTATTATTAACCCATTGAATTTTCTCGAAACTAATTTCATTAAGCTTCTACGTCTATTTCATCAACAGAATTTATATTTTATGTGTAATTTCGTTCCCAAAGTTCATAAAATCTTAGCAAGATTTGAAGAGGGAGGGTGGGGACAGCAAATCTCATGGTATCTTACATAGGGAGTGAGGGGGGGGGGGGGGGAAAAATTCAGAAAAACACCTTACGTTAATTGTGGATGAACCCTTATTTATTTGTTCATTAATTTATTATTATTTCGTGAATTTATGATTATTTGTGGCTCGCGGGACAGTAAGGGTACGTGGGTTAGCGTTTGCAGATGATCAGGTTGTTATAGCAGAGTCAATCGAAGATTTGCAAAGAATGTTGAGCAAACTGAATATTAAGCACGAAGAACATGGGCCTCTAAATTGAGGTGAATAAAACAAAAATTATGGTGTTTTGAGGGAAAGGGTAAAATTCCTTCGAGGTGGAAACTTGGCTCCTTTCGGCAAATGGGAGCAACAGTTGAGCAGTGGGTCAACGTCCACAGGGACAAAGATTTGACTATCCACTAGACTAGAGTCTCTAGAGTCTAGAATCGAGATAGTATAGATATATTTGAGACTGGGAAGAGCTGCCAAGTTCCTTACGGGTCACTGTCGATATCCGCGGTCTCGCTGGCAGAATAGAAAGGAAAAGGCCGAACTCGACTGTCATGAACGAAAGGGGAGTTTGGCTTATTCGACGGTTACGAGTCAGACGGCTGGCTGCCAGAACCGCACCTGTCCTACTTGGAAAGAGCTAGTCAAGGCCGAGTCCTTGTCCTTTTGCAACCTGTTCTCAATGCTAGGAGACGTTGTTCATGTCTCCTGACTTGAATTTTTTTTCACCAATTGGTTCGCAAACATCAGGCTTATTGCAACATTTTTTTCATAGAAATGTAGCTTCCTCACGAGGCGGAAAGCTCTCTCGGATGCTAAGCTTTCTAAATGAATTGGTGTTTGCTCACTGTTCAGGTCAGTCAACAAAGCCATTAGCAAGTTTTCCCCATTAGGTGACTATTCATATTTCCTTATTCTACTTTGCCTCTTACGAGAATTGGGACATGAAACTGAGTGAGGCCAGTTCCCTTATTACCTTATTTACAGTCGGAAGTCGTCTTTCTATGGGTCAGTCCGAAGTGAAGTAAGTCCGAGAAAAAGGGGTTGATGTGTGGCTAGAAGAGGGTGGAGTTGGAAACGAAATGGTATAGAGTATAGACTTATAGAGGAAAGCAAGGGGCTTTAGCGAAGTGTCTGCACTATGTTGAATAATTGCTGAACTTTTCTCATTTCGAGTTCAGTGACTTTTGAAAAAGTGGGTTCTAGGTTAAGGAAGAGAAATTAGGGAAGGATCTTCAGTTGTTGAATCTAAAATTAGCAGGGCTCGGAACGGGTTAATTTTTAGTAAATAAGTTACTTTTATGATCGACGGTTACTAAAAAGTTTCTTATTTTATGAAAAGGTTACTTTTGGTTACATTTTTTGTCCGAAATAACGAAATGAATTGATGCATTAATCGTATTATTTAAAAACTTGTGAAAAATGTAAAAATTCAAAATTTTGAGTAAATTTGGCACTTTAGAGCCGAGAAAATTAGGGAATAACAATAAAATAATAATGAGTTCGTATGTAAAATAAATAAAAAGGGCTATCAATTGAATTTAGGGTGTCTAGTGTCCTGGAAATCCTTGAAAACCTGGAAAAGTCCTGGAATTATTTTACTTAGTAATTTATTTGCCTTGTATTTTTATTTCTTTTCTTGCAGTTGCTTCATCAAGAAGACTGTAATTGTAGTGAAGAATTTTATTATTTGGTTGCAAGTTCATCAATTTTTATTAAAAAGTCATACTTTTTATTTGAAATATCTGCTATTACATTATTCGTTAAGAATTAATTTTTTTGGGTAGAAAATTCATCTTTTTTGTCGGAAATGCCTTGTTTGGTTGAAAAATAATTTTTAAACTAAAAACGTAACTATTTTTGGCTGAAAATTAATGTTTTTTAAATTGAAAATTCAATCACTTGGGTAGTACGTGAACCACCTTGTTAAAACTTTATTTGTTTGAGGGTTGATCTCTTTAATTGAAAATCTAAATATTTTGCTGAAAATTCTTTTTTTTTTTTTCTTTAAAATTAATTTTTTAACCTACAAATGTAACTTTCCCATTTTTTTGCTGAAATTTAATCTTTTTTTAAGTCAAAAACTGTCAATCAAGTCAATTCAACTATTTTGTAGAAAATTTGTTGTTTTTTTGTTTTTTAAAAGTTGACCTACTTTATTAAACATTCACTCTTTCGTTGCAGAATGGCAGATTCATCATTTTAGTTGAAAATTCCTCTATTCGGTTCAAAATTCAGCTATTTAGTTCAAATCTATTTTACTGAAAATTAATCATTTTTAGTTAAAAATTAAATTATTTGTCTGTAAATTGGTGTGCTTTGCTGAAAATTTGTCTTTCTTTGTAGAAAATTAATTTTCTTGGAATCTAAAATCTAAATTGAACTATTTTGTTGAAAAAACTTTATTTTTGTATGAAAATTAATTTTTTGAATTGAAAATTCGCAACTATTCCATTTTAGGTTGAAATTTGATCGCTTTTAGTCGAAAATTCAACTATTAAATTTTTCATTAAAAATTCACCCTTTTTGGTTTAAAATTCAACCTTTTGGTTGAAAATTCATGTTTTTTCAGTAAATTTATCTTTTTTGATAGAAATTAAAAATCTTCCTAATTTCAATTTCAACTTCTTGATTGAAAATTAAACTGCATACTTTTCTTCAAATTTATTATATTGGTTGAAGAATTAACTATTTTGTTGAAAATCCTTTTTTTTCGACGAAAATTAATTTTTTCAACTGAAAATTTAACTATTCCATTTTTGGATGGAAATTTATCGTCTTTAGTAGAAAATTCAACTATTCGGATGAAAATCTATGTTATTATTTGTTCGCAAATTGGTTTATTTGAAATTTTGTTGAAAATTTGTCATTTTTTAGTAGAAAAAAATTGTCTTTGAAAATTCGTTTGGGTTAAGAATTTATCTTTGTAGGTTAAAAGTTAAACTATTTGGTTACAATTTTAACTATTTTATTTTTTTAATTTAACTCTTTGGTTGAAAATTTAACTATTTTATTGAAAATTCATTTTTGTTGTTGTTGTTGAATTACCAACTGTTTAATTTTTCGTTGAGAATTCGGCTTTTTGTCGAACATTCCAATTTTCGTGTTGAAAATTCAACTATTAAATTTTTTAAATTGGGTGTTGGACGTTATAAAAATACGTTTAATTTTACATAAAATTATTGTAGAAAATTACAAATCTTTACAAAAAAATACAAGATTTCACCAAAGTTGAAATTTTGGGGAACTGTATTTGAAAATTGTTTTGTGTATAGTACTCGTTTATTGTAGCAGTGTAGAAATTTAAACAAAAAAAGTGTACATTTTTACAAACAATAAAAACAATAAAAATATTATTAAAAATAATATTACATTTTTACCAAGAACTTTTGCTATTTATTATTATTTATTTATTATTAATTTTATAGGAGATTCTGAATCTCTTAAACATTAAGCAAGTTACAGATTTTAACGATAAAAATATAAATTTTTCAATTTAAAAGCCTCAGTAGTTGAACAAAAGTGAAACTTTCTAAACCATTCTTAATTATAAAATAATTTCAAATTAATACGTTTATAATTAAACGCTCTTTCTCAATTCCAACTCCTATTCAAATATTGTTTCAAGCTAAACTGATTCTTTATTTTGAAACATTAATATTAAGAGCAAAGTTAAAAAAGATTGCATTTTTTGTTTTGATTAATAAATGATAATTGAACAATTATTATTTTGGAAAACAATGGAGTAAGTTTAACATATATTTATAAGTTTTGAAAAGATTCCAAAATAATTTAAAACGTGAAAAAATTTAAAAACATTTAAAACAGAATACAGAATGTGTGAAAATTCTGAACACAAAATTTATAAGCTTTTTAAGTATTTTAGAAGATTTTGGATGAATAAATAATTCGTATCAAAATTCGTAGAAAAACTAACTGTATATTTTTTAGTTAATTTTAAAAGAATATTTAATATAATTTCCAAAAGTGAATCAGGATGATTTTAAGGTAATTTTTTACTTTTGCAGGATTTTCAAAAAATTGTAGGAAAAAGACGAGTTGCTTAAAATGCTGTAATTTTGCAAATTTATCAATTTTTTTATCAATTCTCAAATTCACAGAATTGAAAAAATTAGCGTGGATTTTTGTTTTTTTAAGGTGGGTAAACCTGGAAGTACCACCTTGCCCAAAAAATCTAAAACCTATGCCAGAATTAAGGGCTCATT